>PVJS01052231.1:0-19538 GCA_004027185.1 Glis glis
GGGTGTGGTGCCCAGCCCCTGACAGTCCTCCATGGCTCCGTGGAGCCGAGAGGCGGTGCTGAGTCTCTACCGGGCTCTGCTGCGCCAGGGCCGAGAGCTTCGGTACACTGATCGAGACTTCTACTTTGCCTCCATCCGTCGTGAGTTCCGGAAAAACCAGAAGCTAGAGGATCCTGAGGCCCGGGAGAAGCAGCTGGAGAAGGGCCTGGTCTTCCTCCACTCCAAACTGGGAGGCCTCATTTAGGATCGTTTCCTTCCTCCTTCTACCCTGATTTCAAGGGAAAGAGGACGGAGTTGCCTTCTGTAGACACTCCTGCTCTCCCACCCCCACCTCACAGATGCATTAAGCAGCGCAGGTAGGCAGCCCTTGTTCCTGTAGGTTTCATTTTTTCTCATACAGGGAACCAGGAAAGGGAGAAACTTTTCTTTTCGTGACCAAAGTTTTTCCTTTAGTCCTTAGAAGTCAGTGAAGGAAATACAGACATATTAATAGAAGTGGATTCTCTTTTAAGAAAAATAGGCCCTGCTGGGCGTGGTGGTGCATACCTGTAATCCCAGTACTTGGGACGCTGAAACAGGAGGATCACAGGTTTGAAGATAGCCTCAGCAAGTAGTGAGACTCATCAACCTACCAAGACCCTATTTCCAGATAATTAAAATCAGAGTGGGTATGCTGGCGCACGCTTGTAATCCCAGTACTTGGGAGGCTGAAACAGGAGGATCACAGGTTAGAAGCTAGCCTCAGCAATTTAGTGAGGCTCTCAGCAACTTAGCAAGACCCTGTTTCCAAATAAAAAATAAAATAGGTCTGGGGATGTAGTTCGGAGGTAGAAGGCCCCTGGGTTCCATCCCCAGTACCACAAAAAAAAAAAAAGAAAGAAAGAAAGAGCAAACATCAGGCTGGGGGTATAGCTCGAAGGTAGAATCCCTTTGGGTTCAATTACCAGTATCACAAGAAAAAAAAGAAAAATAGGCCCTGAGTTTCAAGCCTCACCAGAACAGAATTTCTATCACTATTTTACTGCATAGACTATTTTGTAAATGAAAATATTAGAGAAGACATTGGTTACAGCCATTTAGAGTTAAGCTGTAACCCAACTCCTTCTTTGGTAGATTTGGATATACTGTGAATCAGATCATGTTCCCCAATATAACTGTTCTTTTTATATAACACAATCTATAAAGCAAGCACCGTGTGTAGACTTCAGATTTCAGTGCTTGGGTTTGAATTCTGGCACTGCTACTAAGAGCTGTGAGACTTAGGGCAAGTCACTAAACCTTTCTAGGCAAACAAAAGTACCTAGCTCTTCAGGTTATTATGAAAATTTCATGAGCCAGCGTGCACAGCACAGGGGATGGTGCTTGGCAAGTGGTGTGCTAGCTCTATTTACTCTGGATGCCAGTGTTATCAAGAAGTCCCAGTGCAGCATAATGATTATATTTAATTCAGCAATCTTCCCAGAGGGCCCTCTGTTTCTGCCATTCTGGTAGGTTCTGGGGTAGAGATGAATGATACGATCCATCAAAGAACTCAGCCTAAGGAGGAGATCAGCAGAAATTCTCTTATGAGCAACTCTGTGCTAGAGGGTTGTGTAAAGAGCTGTGGAGACAGGAATAAGGCGTAATTTACCTTGGGTGGTGTGATGGGAGGGGATCATGTTTTAGTCCCTGGTACTAGTAAAAAAAAAGGTCTGGGGTATAGCTCAGAGGTAGAACACCGTGGGTTTGATCCCCAGTACACCACCCCCCAACACTCAAAAGGACATTTGAGGTCTACTTCAAATGAGAAATAGAGACTTGCTAGGCAGCACGGCAAGAATAGCAAATGCCTGGAGGTGGAAACTGCACTTTGTGGTCTGGAAACGAGTGGCTAGAGTGGTGCACCTGAAGGCCCGTGACGAGTTGAGGCTGGGCCAGGTGGAAGGACACTGAATCTCCTGTTACGGAGGTTGATATCTGAATGTCGGGAGACCATCACAGCTTTGAAAGAAGGGAGCAACATGGCCACATTCGTGTTGTGTGTGCCAGGGCAGTGTGGAGAATAAATTGGTAAGAGACGCTAGAGGCAGTGATCTGGCCAGATGGGTTGAGGGACTGAGGTGGTGGGGGTGGTTGCATATAAATACAACAGTGTAACAGTGGGGCTGGGTGGCCAGTTGGCTGAGGCAGGAGGAGAGAGGATGAAGGGTAACTGGTAAGTCTTGCCAGTTGGGTAGAGGGTTTTGCTTTTGACTGAGCTGGAAAGCAGGAGGAGGAACCTTATGTAAGGACTTTGGTTCTCAGTCACACATATCGATTGGCAGACTTGCCTTTGGCAGTACAGGGCCAGCGGTGGGGTGATGCCCATGGGAACCTGCCTGCGCAGGAAGGGGTAGCGGATCGGGAGGGAAATAGGGAGTTACTCAAATCTTTGTGTTCTTTGTCTGGTTTGTGTGTGTGTGTGTGTATGTGTGTGTGTGTTACTGGGAATGGAACCCAGGGGCATTCTGCCTCTGTGCTACACCCCCAGCCCTATTTTTTTTATTCTTTATTTTGAAACAGGGTTTCACTAAGTTGCGGAGGGCCTCAGTAAGTAGCTGAGGCTGGCCGCGAACCGGGATCCTCCAGTCTCAGCCTCCCAATTACTGGGATACAAGCGTGCGCCACCACGCCCGGCTCCTTGTCTGTTTTGATTGAGTCGTCAGAACAGATACCTTGCTATCACAACCCACTCAAAAAAAAGAAAAATAGGAAAAGAAAGACCCAACCATCCCCAGGGTAGCGTTCATTCATGCAGCAGATGTTTACTGTGTCACACGTTATACCACAGGGATGCAGCAGTGAACGCATCAGAATGCTCCCAAGAAGCTTACGGTCTAGTGGTTAACAGAGAGATGTGAACAAAGTGGGGGTGCAAGGTATTTGGGGCTCCTATAGATAAGTTCTTCCCAGCAGCATAAGCCCTCGGTTCATATATTGTCTGCATAATATGTATAAAATGTCCATCATGAGGGCTCCCTTGACTGTCCATTGTGAAATATCATGACCAACACCCCTGTAACAAAACACAGGTCAGCAAGAAAAAAGCATAACATTTATTTAATCAAAGTTTTATGTGGCTAGGCGTCAACAAGGGAGGTCAGAAAATGTTACGCAAATAATGGAGGAAGACAGTCATATTTTTAGGCTTTATTGGGCTGGCTTTGGGGAAAAGGTTCTGGTTTCTCTGCCTTGGAAAAGAGGAATTCTGTTTTTTTTTTTTTCTTTTTTGCGGTACTGGGGATTGAACCCAGGGGCGTTCTACCTCCGTGCTACACCCCCGGACCTATTTTTTATACTTTATTTTGAAACCGGGTCTCACGAAGTTGCGGAGGGCCTCACTAAGTAGAGAGAGAGAGAAAGAGAGAGAGAGCTGAGGCTGGCCGCGAACCTAGATCCTCCGGTCTCCGCCTCGCAAAGTACTGGGGTTACAAGCGTGCGCCACCACGCCCGGCGAATTCTGGTTTTTATATCTTGCCACAGAGGAGAATGGGAGGAAGTAGAGGAGGGCTGTAGAAGGCCAGAGAGGAACTTCTAAGGCCTTCACTTTGAGCTTTTGTTTTCTGAGGCCCAACAGTCAATATGTTAGCTGTTCTCTTATGCACTCAAGCCAAACATGTTTATGAAAAAGCCTATGACTTTTTCAAGTAAAATAAGTTAAATAAGTTGGTATTTTCCTAGTTCTGTGCTGTCAAGTTAGGAAACTATGAGGTCTTATCATCCTTACTATATTAGATGATGAGTATTTGTTTTCCTATTTTTATGTCTGGGGAGACAGGTTAAGAAAAACTTGCCCAAAATGTTGGCAGAGTTCAGATTCTCCATACCCAGCCTGGGTTGCCAGCTCAATATTCCTTTTTTTTTTGCGGTACTGAGGATTGAACCCAGGGGCATTCTACCTCCGAGCTACACCCCCAGCCCTATATTTTTATTCTTTATTTTGAAATGGTCTCGCTAAGTTGCGGAGGGCGTAAGTAGCCTCCCAGGTACTAAGATTACAGGCGTGCACCACCATGCCTGGCCTAGGAGGTTTTTGTGTGTGTGTGTGTGGTGCTGGCGATTGAACCCAGGGCCTCACACGCTAGGCAAGTGCTCTACCACTGAGCTACATTCCTGTACAGTTTTAATTGTACAGTTTAGTAGTAGTATATATTCAGATTGTTGTGGAACACATCCCAGAACATTTTTCATCTGGCAAATCTAAAACTATACCTTAAACCACAGCGTTCTTGATCGCCCTAGAAGCCAGGCCCATTCCCCTTGCCAGGTGGAGTGCCTGGCTCCCGGCAGGCCGCGATCTAGTGCAGCAGAACCTGAGTGCAGGGTGTGCAGCAGAGAGGCAGCTTCAACTGGACAAGTTGAATTAAGCCTTAGAATGAGATAGTGTCTTCCTGCTGGAGCTTGAGTGTGCTCTCCCAGGTCACCGGGTCTGTGATGTCACCCTATCCTATGGGGCTGGGGGGTATTCATTAGCATAGGAAAAGTCTTTAACAAGCCTGTTCTACTTAATAGTTTTGATCTGAAGCCCAGGATAGATTCAGTAGGAGCCTTAGAGGCCATTTTAGCTCCATCTCTAAAGGTGCAGTGTAAGTTAGAGGACAGTCCTGATTGCCGACTACCTCTGGAAGCTGACCTTTTCTCCTGTTGATAGAACTCTTAAAAGCTTAATGACAGCCCTCATTTGTGAAGCATGTTTACAGTTTACAAAGTGTCATGTACAGTATTGTAGCAGATGTTTTTTCCTTACTACAACCTATGATTTGGGCCGTGCAGGGATCATTATCCCCTTTTCATAGCTGAGGGGTTAAGTAACTCATTTGAGTTCACCCAGCTAATTAGGGCTCAAGGCAGGTACTTAGTCTCAGGATTTCCGACTCTAAACCCGAGCTTCTGTCCTATTATGTCGCACCACCACCTTGTTCTTCCTGGTCATCAGAAGGATCAGTGACTAAGTGGCCCAGGGAAGCCCCTCTGCCTTCTGCTTGGAGGGAGAAGGTGCCCTTCTGAGCCTGCTGCTGCTGCTGCATTCAAGGGTGACTTGGAGGGCGCTGCATGCAGTAGTTCCCCCTACTGTGAATATATCAGTAGAAGTTCGTGTGTGTGTGTGTGTGTGTGTGTGTGTGTGTGTGTGTGTTTGTGTGTGTGTGTGTGTGTATTGTAATACTGGGGATAGAACCCAGGGGCATTCTACCTCCAACCTATACCCCAACCCTATTTTATTTTTATTTGAAACAAGGTCTCACTAGGTTGATGAGAGTCTCACTACTTGCTGAAGCTGGTTGTGAACCTTTGATCCTCCTGTCTCAGCCTTCCAAATACTAGGATTACAGGTGTGCCATGACGACCAGCATTTTTACTTAGTTTTTTTTTTTCTTTTTTTTTTTCCGGTACTGGGGATTGAACCCAGGGACTCCTACCTCTGAGCTACACCTCCAGCCCTATTTTTTATTCTTTCTTTTGAAATAGGGTCTCACTAAGTTGCGGAGGGCCTCACTAAGTAGCTGAGGCTGGCCGTGAGCCCAGATCTTCTGGTCTCAGCCTCCCAATTACTGGGATTATAAGTGTGCGCCACCACGCCCGGCTTGTTTTTACTTATTTTTAATTTTTTTTTCCTTGAGGTACTGGGGATTGAACCCAGGGGCATTCTCCCTCCGAGCTACACCCCCAGCCCTATTTTTTTTTTTATTCTTTATTTTGAAACAGGGTCTCACTAGGTTGCGGAGGGCCTCACTAAGTAGCTGAGGCTGGCCGCGAACCTGGATCCTCCAGTCTCAGCCTCCCAAGTACTGGGATTACAAGCGTGCACCACCACTCCTGGCTTAATTTTTTTTTTAAGCTTGACTTTTTTTTTTTTGGTCTTTTTTGGTACTGGGGATAAAAACCAAGGGCATTGTGCTTGCAAGGCAAGCGCTTTGCCACTGAGCAACATCCCAGCCCTTTATTTTTTTACATTTATTTCTTTGTTTAATTTTTTTTTGGTGGTACTTATTTTTATTTTTTTTGGGGTGGAACCCATCTACCTCTGAGCTACACCCCCAGCCCTATTTTATTCTTTTATTTTGAAACAGGGTCTCACTAAGTTGCAGAGGGCCTAAGTTCCTGAGGCTGGCTGTGAACCTGTGATCTTCCTGTTTCAGCCTCCCAAGTACTGGGATTATAAGTGTGTGCCACTAGGCCTGGCTTTTGTTTTATTTATATTTGTGGTACTGGGGATTGAATCCAGGGGCATTCTACCTCTGAGCTACACCCCCAACCCTATTTTATTTTGAAACAGGGTTTTGCTAAGTTGCCAAGACTGGCTTCAAACCTGAGATCCTCCTGTCTCAGCCTCCCAAGTACTGGGATTACAGATGTGCACCACCACACCTGGTGGTTCTTTTGTTTTTAAAAAATAAAATAGGTGGGGCGTGGTGGTGCACGCTTGTAATCCCAGTACTTGGGAGGTTGAGACTGGAGGATCTGGGTTCGCAGCCAGCCTCAGCTACTCAGTGAGGCCCTCCACAATTTAGTGAGACCCTGTTTCAAAATAAAGATTAAAAAATAGGGCTGGGCATGTAGCCTGGAGGTAGAATGCCTCTGGGTTCAATCCTCGGTACTGCCAAAAAAAAAAAAAAAAAGAAGCCATTTCGATGTGCAGGGAAATGTGTAATGTTCCTTTTTCCTGATCGGATTACTCTGCCTCAGCTGAGTTTGGTACGTCCCATCCCTGCCTCAGTGGCCACAGGAGGGAGGGTGACTAGCTCTCTTGCCTGACTCCACCTGTAAATACCAAGCTTAATTCTTCTCTTTGGCCTTGCTTGCTCCATGCATTTGAAGTAGTAATTTTGGCCAAATAATCTCTCATTATGTCCCTAAACTGAAGTCTTTATTGACTGTAAAAGGTGGAAAAAAGGAAAGTGCTGCCAAGGTTACAAACTCCAGTGAGGAAAGAATATTTTTGGACTTGACTCTTAGCTCAGTTGCTGGAATAAGTAGAGTCAGAAATATTTCTTTCTTTTTTGAGGAGGCGGAAAATATAGACAAGGGGCGTGAGATGTGAAACTAGCATTATCCATTTGTCACAGGGTATTAGGAAAATGCTATTTTACACTACCAGTGATCCTGTGTCTCTCTCTTTGTACTGGGAATTGAACCCAGGGGCATTCTGCCTCTTGAGTTATACCCTCAGTTTGCAGAGGGTCTCACTAAGTTGCTGAGGCTGGCCTTGAACCTGGGATCCTTCTGTTTTATCTTCCCAAGTACTAGGGTTACAGGCATGTGCCACCACAGGACCTTTTTTTCCCTTTCTTTTCTGTGTTGGGGATTGAACCAGGGTGTCACACATGCTAAGCATGCACTCTGCCACTGAGCCACCTTCCCAGCCCCTGATCCTGTCTCTCGATGTTGTCCCCTTGTGTGTATTTGGGGATCACATATGGTACACATCTTTGTTTTTCCTAGATCTTCCCTGGTGTACAGGACATGGCAGGTGGGAGAGAATAGCAGGGCAGAAAGCAGCAGTCAGGTCTGACCCATGCTGCCCTCCTTTACCTGGGCAGACTCAGGGCTGCTTTATCAGGATGATTCCAGGGTGTAGCCAGGGAGAGTGCTCTTGCCTCACTTGAGCACTGGGGAGGAGGCCTCTTCTTTTTTATTTTATTTTTGGTACTGGGGATTGACCCCAGGGGCATTTTACCTCCCAGCTACACCCCAGCCCTATTTTATTTTTTATTTTGAAACAGGGTCTTGCTAAATTGCTGAAGGTCTTTTTATTTTTTTGGTGGTGGTACTGGGGATTGAACCCAGGGTTATTCTACCTCGGAGCTACACCCCCAGCCCTATTTTATTCTTTTATTTTGAAACAGTGTCTCACTAAGTTGTGGAGAGCCTCACTAAATTGCTGAGGTTGGCTGCAAACCTGCGATTCTCCTGTCTCAGCCTCCCAAGTACTGGGATTATAAGCATGTGCCACCACGCCCAGCTTTGAAGGCCTCCCTAAATTGCTGACACTGGCCTCCAACCTGAAATCCATCTAGCTCAGCCTCCCCAGTACTGGGATTACAGGCGTGCGCCACCACGCCTGGTTTAGGAGGCCTCTTCTGGGTTGTGCCCAAGTATATCTTGTAGGTGACTATATATATATATATATTTTTTTTTTGGGTGGTACTGGGGGTGAAACCCAGGGACCTTCTACCTCCGGGCTATACCCCTAACCCTATTTTATTTTTTTATTTGGAAACAGGGTCTCCATAAGGTGCTGAGAGCCACACTGAGTTGCTGAGGCTGACTTTGAACCTGTGATCCTCCTGTCTCAGCCTCCTAAGTACTGGGATTATAGGTGTGCGCCACCACGCCTGGCTTAGGTGACTATATTTTGAATTAATCTTGCAAAGTGCATTTGAGCAGATGGATTCCAGCTACAGATGAGTCTATGGCATTCTTTGTGTTTTTTTTCTCGGCCTCATCTGAACTTTGGTCGTCCCTTGTACACTTTCCCCAAGAAATAAGCATTTGTCAGCCTGGCGTGGTGGCGCACGCTTGTAATCCCAGTACTTGGGAGGCTGAGACCGGAGGATCCGGGTTCGCGGCCAGCCTCAGCTACTTAGTGAGGCCCTCTGCAAACTTCGTGAGACCCAGTTTCAAAATAAAGGATAAAAAATAGGGCTGTGGGTATAGCGCGGAGGTAGAATGCCCCTGGGTTCAATTCCCGGTACCGCAAAAAAAAAAAAAAAAGAAAAGCATTTGTCAAATAAGAGCATCCATAGGTCCCTTGGACCTTTCTCCCTGTGGACTTGAAGGTGTGTTTCCGTGTCCAGGGTGTTTGGTCCCTTTTATTTTGTGTTTTGTTTGCAGAAGATAGGCTTGGGACAGTTTGATTTGGGTCAGGGTAAGCCTGATATAGTAGAAGAAGCAGTGTAAAGGAGTTGGGAGCGCTAAGTTCTGGAGATGATTGTGCCACCTCTTTCTCTGGGACCTGTGGCACGTCGCCTCCATATTGGGAAGTAATGGGATAGGCTTAGATGAGCCCAAGGCCGTTCTCAGTCCTAGCCTTCCACCAAGTTGTGGCCAAAGGAGCAAAACACAAGCCTGCATTATACCATTACGAAAAGAGAGGGCGCCTGGCGTGGTGGCGCACGCTTGTAATCCCAGTACTTGGGAGGCTGAGACAGGAGGATCGCAGGTTCGAGGACAGCCTTATTAAGTAGTGAGACTCTCATCAACCTAGAGAGACCCTATTTCAAAATAAAACTAAAAAATAGGGGTGGGGTGTAGCTCGGAGGTAGGATGCACCTGGGTTCAATCCCCAGTACCCCCCCCACACACACACACACAAAGAAAGATAGAAAGGGTGGCATTGTGGGGTGGTGTAGTGTACTTCACTGTAATACAGACAAGGATTGACAATGAACTTATACTTTCTATAATTTCTTTTTTTTTTTTTTTTTTTGCGGTACCGGGGATTGAACGCAGGAGTGTTCTACCTCCGCGCTACGCCCCCGGTCCTATTTTTTTTATACTTTATTTTGAAACCGGGTCTCACGTAGTTGCGGAGGGCCTCACTAGGTAGAGACGGGGGAGAGAGAGAGAGACGGAGAGAGAGAGAGACAGAGAGAGAGAGAGAGAGAGCGCGGGAGCTGAGGCTGGCCGCGAACCCGGATCCTCTGGTCTCCGCCGCCCAAAGTACTGGGATTACAAGCGTGCGCCACCACGCCCGGCTACTTTCTATAATTTCAATAGATCCATGGGAAGGTTTTGCCAGTACATACTGTCATTTCCTCCTCCTAGTATCCAGCTTTATCAAGGGCCATGGCACCTCCCTCTAGACCTAGAGCAGGCATTGCTTGAGGCAAGAGGGACACCCCATCCCTGATGGGGGAGGCGGGGAGGGGAGGATGGTTCTTGAGGTCCCAGGTGGTGATGGCTGTATTCTGTCTCATTTTCAGGTGAGCAATGGCAGGCGCTGGTGAGCGCAAAGGCAAGAAGGATGACAATGGCATCGGCACGGCCATTGACTTCGTGCTCTCCAATGCCCGGCTGGTGCTGGGGGTGGGTGGAGCGGCCATGCTGGGCATCGCCACACTGGCGGTGAAGCGGGTAAGTGCAGGGAGCCAGGCCAGGGTGGGAGTGGTAAGGCAGCCTCTACAGAGTGGACCTCACCTGGAACAGGACTTTGATACTGCTAATGTGACTTGGTAATTTCATATTACTAGACGAAACCTTAGTAAGTCTGCTTCCAGGACTCTGTCCGAAAGAAATTGTTGGGAATACAAATAAGTTTATCTTGGCAAGTAAAAGATTGCAAATGACCAAAGTATCTTTTCTTGACTACCGCATTTAAAAGAGTAACACGCTGGGTGTGGTGGCACATGCTTGTAATCCCAGTACTTTGCAGGCTGAGACCGGAGGATCCGGGTTTGTGGCTAGCCTCAGCTACTTAGTGAGGCCCTCCGCAACTTAGCGAGACCTTGTTTCAAAATAAAGAATAAAATAGGGCTGGGGGTGTAGCCTGGAAGTAGAATGCCCCTGGGTTCAATCCTCGGTACCGCAAAAAAATAAAATAAAATAAAAGAGCAGCATCCCACCACACCTCTATTTTTATTTCCTTTTCATTTATTTATTTATTTTATTTTATTATTTTTTTTTGTGGCGCCGGGGATTGAACTCAGGGGGCAGTCTACCTCCGAGCAGCATCCACAGCCCATTTGATTTTTTATTTGGAAACAGGGTCTTCCTAAGTTGAAGAGGGCCTCACTAAGTTGCTGAGGCTGGCTTCAAACCTGCAATTCTCCTGTCTCAGCCTCCCAAGTACTGGGATTACAAGCATGCGCCACCATACCTGATTTAACTATTTGTTGAATAAGTGAATCAATGTTCAACATTATGGTATATTCATAAGGTATAGTGTGTAGTCAGAAAATGTTGATGAATCCTAGTGATAGGAGGAAATGACCAAAATGATGTTAAAAATTCAGGAGGAAGGGGGAATAGTTGAGGCTGGGGATGTGGCTCAGTGGTAAGAGTACTTCCCTAGCATGTGCAGGCCCTGGGTTCAATCCTAAGCACTGCCTGTAAAAATCAAAGAAAAAAGTAGTTGAACTTACTAGGGCAAGGCTGGGGAGGAGGAAATTAGAAGGAAGGAAGTAGAGGAAGGAAGGCGGGTATATGTCCTGTATCCTCTCTGCTATTTCAGATGTATGATCGGGCAATCAGCGCCCCTACCAGTCCCACCCGCTTGAGCCATTCAGGGAAAAGGAGCTGGGAAGAACCAAATTGGATGGGCTCCCCCCGACTGCTGAACAGGGACATGAAGGCAGGCCTGAGCCGGTCCCTGCAGACCCTTCCCACAGACTCCTCGGCCTTTGACACAGGTGAGAAAGACTGTCACCCCTCCTGGAGCTGCCTCTGGACTTCAGTACTGCTCCTGCGCCGCACAGACGGTTCTTGAGCACGCTGGACACTGTGCAGGCACTTGCCCTTCATGCCAGGCCCTTCTCCTGGTGGGGCTGAGGCGGCTGTGGACTGAGCAAGCGTGGGAAGAGCTCACGTGCCTCTCTTTCTTGCCTTGGTAGATACATTCTGCCCGCCCCGGCCCAAGCCATTGGCCAGGAAGGGCCAGGTAGACTTGAAGAAGTCACGACTCCGCATGTCCCTGCAGGAGAAACTTCTTACTTACTACCGGAACCGGGCAGCCATCCCTGCTGGAGAGCAGGCTCGGGCCAAGCAAGCTGCCGTGGACATATGTGCCGAGCTCCGGAGCTTCCTACGGGCCAAGCTGCCTGACATGCCACTTCGGGACATGTACTTGAGTGGCAGCCTCTATGATGACCTGCAGGTGAGGAGGTGGTTCTCACAGAGGGTGGGCTGGGCACTGACCCGATACTTCTCAGAGGTGCCATTAGTCCAGTCAGTGTCCCGGGCTTGCCAGCAAGACTGAGGTCCCTCCTGCTTGCGAACCCTGCACCTGGTGGCAATATTTGTCACTCTGCTCTTCTGTCGTCTTTAACCCTTTCTCATTTTTTAAACTGGAAGAAGCTATAAGAAATCTGCCCTTTCCTGTGTTCTTGTCCCCCCTCCTTTTTGGTTTCTACACTATGCGGATTGCCTTAGTGACATGAAAGAATTCTTAGTTCCTATTCTTTTTTTGGGAGGAGTACTGGGGATTAAACCCAGGGCATTCTGCCTCTGAACCACACCCCTAGCCCTTTATATTTTTAATTTTTTTTATTTTTTTGGTACTGGAGGTTGAACCTAGAGGCATTCTATCTCTGAGTTACACCCCCAGCCCTATTTTATTTTTTATTTTTGAAACAGGGTCTCACTAAGTTGCTGAGGGACCTCACTAAGATGCTGAGGTGGACCTCGAACTTGCAGTCCTCCGATGTCTCAGCCTCTCAAGTACTGGGATTACAGGTGTGTGCCACCATACCCGGCTTATTTTTTTATTTTGAAAAAGGGTCTTGCCGAGTTTCTGAGGCTGGCTTCAAACTTGGAATTCTCCTGTCTCAGCCTCCCAAGTACGAGGATTTACAGGCGTGCACCACAGTGCCCAGCTTTAGCTTCCAGTCTTGTTGGCGAATGCAAGATGATAGGGCCTGTGTGTGGGGAAGCATGTCTCTTGAGTAAACTCAAATCCTTTTTAATTCTGCTCTGACAGGTGGTGACAGCCGACCACATCCAACTCATCGTGCCCCTCGTGCTAGAGCAGAACCTGTGGTCGTGCATCCCTGGCGAGGACACTATCATGAACATCCCTGGCTTCTTCCTGGTTCGTCGTGAGAACCCAGAGTACTTCCCTCGTGGTAGCAGTTACTGGGACCGTTGTGTAGTAGGGGGCTACCTCTCCCCAAAGACAGTGGCAGACACCTTTGAGAAGGTAGTGGCTGGCTCCATCAATTGGCCAGCAATAGGGTCCCTCCTGGACTATGTGATCCGACCAGCACCACCGCCAGAGGCCCTGACACTGGAAGTGCAGTATGAGCGGGACAAACATCTTGTCATTGACTTTCTGCCATCAGTGACCCTTGGTGACACTGTCTTGGTGGCCAGACCACACCGGCTAGCTCAGTATGACAACCTGTGGCGGCTGAGCCTGCGTCCTGCTGAGACGGCACGTCTGCGGGCTTTGGACCAGGCCGACTCGGGCTGCCGATCTCTGTGCCTCAAGATCCTCAAGGCCATATGCAAATCCACGCCAGCTCTGGGCCACCTCACTGCCAGCCAGCTAACCAACGTCATCCTCCACTTGGCCCAGGAGGAGGCTGACTGGTCTCCAGATATGCTGGCCGATCGTTTCCTGCAGGCTCTGAGGGGACTCATCAGCTACTTAGAGGCTGGAGTCCTGCCCAGTGCCCTGAACCCCAAGGTGAACTTATTTGCAGAGCTCACCCCTGAAGAAATAGACGAGTTGGGATACACTCTTTATTGCTCATTGTCTGAGCCGGAGGTGCTGCTGCAGACGTAGGGCAGGTGAAGGCCAAAGTGGGTGTCGGGCAGTTGGGCACCGGATTCTCCGTTAGAAACACTTGGCTCTACTTAGTTGGTGCATCGCAGGGTTCCTAGGTGCCTCCTGTCTTGCCTGTCACCTTCCTGTCCACTTCATGCTGATTAGAATGACCTCTCTTTGGTCTCCTATTTTCTCGCCCAACCCTTTCTATTTTTGTTACCAAACACTGTGCTGCTCCCTATTCCCCCCTTGCTTCAGAGTGATTTTTTGGGAATGAATTGAGAAGGCGGAATGCTGGCCTGAGCTGTTGAGACCACTTGGTGGTGTGCATTTTGGCCCAGGGTTCCTGCTTTTGTCTGCCCTGCCCTTTTGCCTCTTCCTATTCAGTGTCTTTTCTATCTTTTCCTCTCTTGTTCACGCCTTCTGTTTTGCTCTTGTCCCTGGAGCTGTATCTGCCTAATCAAGATGTTGCCTTTTAGTTGAATGTCACAGAAGAGCTCTGATTGAATTTGCAAGCTGAACTCTGCAGAGTGAGCACTGAGACAGTATTTAGGGTTTCTGGGGGTGAGGCTGGCAGAAGTGCAGGCCTTTGACCTTGGTCTGTTGAGTAAACTCAAGCCCATTCCCCCACCCTTATCCAGCTCATATTCATAATTGCAGAGAACATCTCTCCTGGGGACACCGTTACTGACCCACATAGGATAAACCAGACGCAGAGTTATTTGGAAATTGTATTTCTTAATGGCCATCAGTGAAAGCACTGGGGGAGGGGCTGGCTCAGAGGGCCTGATGCAGAGCCTGCATGCCCACTGTCTCTTATCAGTGGCTGTGGGAGTCAGACAGGCAGGGAAGGGATGGCTGCAAGGGCAGCAGGTTTTATCCCTTGCCTTCTCTATTGCCAATAGGACAAGGCCTTGCAGGAACACAGCCTTAGCAGAAGAGGCTGAGGGAGGTCAACGGAAGGCTCAGCCACCAGTTGGGGCTTGGTGACCATTTTCTCCCCCAGCAGGCCCTGCCTTACTAGAATGTTGCTTTAGAGCAAGAACAGGCCCAGCAGACAGCCCTTCCTGTGTCTGCCACAGCAATGGGGGAGGGGTGTTTGCTGAGCTGAGGCTGAAGGGCAAGTATGCACAGCCTTCTTCCCCCTTGTCCTGTCTCTCACTTGGCACCTGGAGAGATGGGTGCTACCTAGGAAGAGAGCACACAGATAAAACATGCAGGAGAGGGAGGTGGGTACTTCCCACATTCCTTATTTCCCGCTGCTAAAATTGCACTATTTATGGCAATGTAAATGTATCCTGAGGGTGGGGAGGAGTATTTAATACACCATGTCAGTGTATCTTCTTGTTTTGTGTCCCCCCCCCGCCCCCAGTTTGTAGCAAGAGGCCGATAGTAGTTGTTTTCTGATCTGCCCATCCAGTATTTTGTTCTCCCATCAAATCTTCATTTTGTCTTACTACCTCTCCATCAGTGGAATTCTGGTGAAGCTCTGCAGCTGTTTCATTCCTTCCCAATGACAGTGACATGAAATAACTCTTTAAATAGCACTGATAACTTCAGCAACCTCTGAGTTTAGAGTAGGGATAGATGCCTGCCCCCTTTTTGTCATAGATTAGGAGGTTGAGAACTAGGGTAACCCTGACTATATTTAGACTCTTTTTTGCCTCTTTTCTCATATATACAAGGCAGTTCACTTGTTTATTTTGTGTAAGGAATTGAAAGAGAATAGAAAAGATAAAATGAAGAACTTTGAGAGAGGCAAGCCACCTGGCTGTTCTCCAGAATCAAATGGGAGTTTAAGACATCTGCGTGCCTCAGTAGCAGCTTGGTAATCGATGACCCTCTGGTGTCCACTGGAGGGGAGGGTTGATAGCCTCAGAAGCAGATTATTCTTTGTTGAGATAAAGGACTTGGTTGCTCTGTCATGAATATTATAAAACTTAAAATTTTCTCAAGCTGTCATCTCTGACCAAATTCCATAAAAAATGCTGGAAAGAGTTAAAAAGAAAAATTGTAAAGGCCCTCATGATTTTAGAGTCCCAAATTATTAAAGCCAAGCACAATTGAATTTAGGAAGGAATAGGAGTTTATTTCCTGTCTTTAAGGGCAGCTCTGACTTTTAACTATGCCTCACAAAACCATAATTTGCCATCTTACAATCAAGAACCTTTTATAAGTCCTCAAAACTAGAAGCAGTGGGAACTGGGCCTGGTCCCGGTCAGTCTACTGACTGGCTGAGCAGGCTGTCCTCTGCTTCCATTTTCCTCATCGTAAACTATGGAAGACAGCCAAGTGCTCCGAGATGCTTGGATGGAAGAGGCACCAATCTGTGCCCCCCTGCTTTTTTAATCTTAGTAGAAAGATGCAGTGGCTCTTCCCACCACTCTGCCTTTATCAGTTTAGTAACTCCCACTTTTGCCTGCAGGAACAGCCACTGCTCCTTTTGGCACCATCCAGATTAGCAAACCACATACTTAGTTTGATGCCTAAAAATACACTCATCCTTATCTTGAAAACCTAATACATTCTAAGTGTATTTTGGTTCTTCCCTCTTGCCCCTTTCTAAAAAATGAGTTCAGGACAGCAGTATTTTTCTTTTTATGCTCAATTGTGACTTTTTAAAAATAAACGATGGAGCTCATGTTTGGAAAAGCTCTGTTGAGGCCTCCTGGCTCCTGGGTCTCGGCCCTGGGTCGTCCGCCTGTTCACATTCCAGCTGAGCTGATTTTGCTTCCTTGTTCTCCACACAAGAGCTCAATGGTTCAGATGAGGTGTCAGCTTCAGGCTCTGGAGAGACTTGGGGTGGGGCTGGGTATCATAAGGAGGGATCCCTCCATGTGTCCAGAGTCCTCTGCCATGGTGTACCTTCCTTGGGATTGATTTGGTGAGAACTTTCACTCTTATAAAATTTGCTAGAACTCTGTCCTTTTGCCTGAAGCTCAAGCCCAGGGAGAATGGGAGGAGACACCTAGGACTACAGATGACTTGTCCAGGGCTTGGAGGCTATAGCCTATTTAGACACTATTATAAAGTGGCCAAAATACCAGAGATGTGGATTCTTTGGTCATTTGCATACTGGGTATTGTTTACCTTTTCATTTTGACCACCTTGTAGTCTTTAAATTCTTGGTCCCTTTGGCCAAGTCCACAACTTGCCTTCCAGTCACTTGCCTGCCCTTCAGTGGTGGCTGATGTGTTAGCTCATATATTTGGAATCAGTCATCAGTCTTTGTGTCCTGTCTTGGCTAGGACCATATAGGAGCAGCTTACCCCTGAGACCCAGAGAACTGCTATCCTTTTTCTCCTTGAGGGAGGAAATTAAACGGGAACAGTGTCTTTCCACAAAATGGGAAGAAGAAAATAAAAATCTTTCCAACAACATTGACTTTTGTGTGTGGTATGGAACATTTTCCTACAGGAGTGCTGGGTCTCCATTTTCATTTAAGAGAAAGTTTGAAGTGTTTGACTTGGGTCTCCATCATAGAGCAGGTGGGACAAGCTACCACCAGACTCTTCTTCCATGACCTCTGCAGTGTTGGAACTGGGGCAGTGTTACTTTAATTCTCAACCAAATGCCTGGTCATGTCAGGAGTCAGTCTCTCTAGAGCAAAAGAGGACATACCCCCGGGTCCTTCGTTACTCTTTTCTTTTTTTGGGGGGGCAGTACTGGGGATTGAACCCAGGGGCATTCTACCTCTGAGCTACACCCCCAGCCCTATTTTTTATTCTTTATTTTGAAACGGGGTCTCACTAAGTAGCTGAGGCTGGCCACGAACCTGCAATCCTCCTGTCTCAGTCTTCCAAGTACTGGGATTACAAGCGTGCACCACCACACCCAGCCTTGGTTACTCATTTGAAGGACAAGGATAATGATTCAGGATTCTTAGTGCCTTTTTTGCTGAGACTAAACAAGTTCTGTTTATCTCACCACTCATGGTTCCCCTTGGGGGGGAAAACACTTTTATTCCAGCATCCAGTATGCTTCCTGTTGTGTTATAGTCTGGTTTTGTGTCAGTAAATACTAGTGTCTTCTGAGGAAGCAGGATGATGTCATGGGGATAAGGGCATGGGGACTGGGAGGTCAGGGTGGAAAGACCTGAGTTCTAATAATAGGAACTAGCAATCATTTATTGAGTGCTTGTGTACCAGACACTGTGCTAAGTGCTTTACATATATGATCTTACTTCATTTGCAGGACAAGGATACTCATCATTAGCCTCACTTTGCAGATGAGGAAATAGGCTCAAAGAAGATAAGTCACTTGGCCCATTTTCCAGCTAATAAGTGACAGAGCCGGCCCTGAAAGAAGTGATATTTGCATGGTGCACTTAACGAGGTAGAAACTCCAGGGTTCTACCTTTTCAGGGTCTGACAATGGAGGGGGAGGGAGGTTTCTCAACACTCCCCCAAACAGCTCTTCTTATGGTGAGATGGCCTGACCAGGAGGGCTACGACTTCCAAACACTGTCCCTCAGCAGGCAGACCCCAATGAGTGGAGGTGGGTTCTCAAGCTTCTCTCCTTCCAGGGCCATTAGAATTTGTCGGGAAACTGGTTATGCCTGGAAGTTAACAGAATTGGGAGTTAAAATCACCTAGAGTGAGAGATGCCAGCTGAACAAAACCTTGTTCTTAGAGGAATTGGACCAAAAGACGTTCCCGTGATAGATAGCATACTTTAAGAGTAGAGCAAACTTGTATTTTAGCAGAATGGGGAATGTGAAAGTAGGCTAGGCGATAAAATTATGCATCTTTCCTGACTACAGGGTTCAGAGGAAGGACGCAGAGCTGACTCTGAAGGTGGGCTGGTAGGGACCTGGTGATTTCCCAGCCAGAGCGCTGTCCCGGCCCCTTCAGCCATGCTCCCCGAGCCTCTCTGGGAGACAAGGTCCGCCGCCCGCTGTGGGCCGGCTCTGGAAAATAAAGGCTTGGAGCAGGTAACTTCCGGGGCGGGGCGGAAGTCAGCCCCATCCGTTCTGAAAGGAGAGCAGCTGGTGGCAGTGGAGGGGGAGTTGCTGGAAGTTCAGGTCGCTAGTTTCGAGCTTCTCTAAGGGCGGGAGGAAGGACTCCTGGGGCCAGGCCGAGGCTATTTGGGGCGTGCTGGACCGAAGCTGCCTGGGGCGGGAGCCGCCAGTCAGTGGGAAGCCGGCTTGAAGGAGCCGCAGCTGCGGGACCGGAACCCACCATAAACAGCAGACACGACCCGCTGGCGGGAACCGCACTGGCAGCCCCGCCTCTCCCCGCGCAGACCCTGGCCCCCTGTCAGCAGCCCGCCCACCTCAGGACCAGAGCCAATAGGAAGCCCAAGTATACATGACTCACCATGCCTGGGCCAATCAAGTCGACGCGCACTCCACCGCCAGCATCTCGCGCGACAACCAGGAGCCCTCGGGCTTGACAAAGAAAAGCTTCCTTGGAATGAAAGACTTTCCCCGCCCTCTGAGCTAACACCGGAAGCGAGGCGTGTCAGAGATCCCTCCGCGCACCGCGGCGGCCATGGTGGAACGTAGAATCCTTGTAAAGTAGTGCACCTTTTTCCTTTCCTGAGGCATTGAAAATAAACTCCTCTCCCTTCACAGCTACTCCCCGGAGATAGGGTTCAAGAGCTGGAGCCGGTGGGTCGTTGGAAAGATGCGGACTAGTGGGCCGACGACGAGGGTCACGTGACCACGGCGGAAGGATACACCGCGGCGGGAGGGTACCGTGCGTGTCACTGTACAGAGTTTATAAAAGGCCGGCGGGCGGTGCGCCGCGGCCATTTCTTTTCTGTCCTCCCCTAGATGTAGTCTTCCCAGCCCGAGCCTTCCCTCCTCCCCTCCCGCAGGGTGCGCGGCCACCATGGCGTATTAGAGGCAGCAGTGCCTGCGGCAGCGTTGGCCTTTGCAGCGGCGGCAGCAGCACCAGGCTCTGCAGCGGCACCCCCCAGCGGCTTAAGCCATGGCGTGAGTACCGGGCCGGGGGCTGTGGGCGCCCTGCGTCGGCGGGGCTGTCGGCTTGGCTGGGCGCGGCCTGTGGCCGGCGCGCCGCCGAGGGGAAGCGGCTTTACGAGCGCCCGGGACGCGTGGCCGTCGGGCGTCTCCGAGGCGCCGGCGCTCCCGAGC
>PVJS01052232.1:0-13684 GCA_004027185.1 Glis glis
TATAAAAAAATAGGGCCGGGGGCGTAGCGCGGAGGTAGAACGCCCCTGGGTTCAATCCCCGGTACCACAAAAAAAAAAAAGAAAAAAAGAAAGTTTTTTTTCTCTCATATGTTGAGGCTAGAAAGAAAAAGGGAAAGAAAAGGTACCTCATGAAAATTAGGAGAGAGACTAGTAGAGGAGTGGAAGGGAATCAGGGGAGGGAAGAGGGGAGGGAAAGGGGAGATCCAGGGAGGGAAACAAACAGAATAATGTTATGTGCATATGTGAATGCATCCCTGTGAGTCTCACTATGATGTGCAATTACAACACACCAATAAAAAATTAAAAAAAGAAAGATGGAGCCAGACCACACTGGACATTGTGAAACAAATGTTGACCCTTGTCCCTTTATTTTTATTAATTCCTTGTTTTATATTATTTACTGTTTATTATGGTTAACTTTTATTTTATTATCATCATTTATGTGTTTATTTTACTTATTTATTGTTGACCCTCTATTACTCATGAAGTGAGCCTTGCTTCAGGGAGATGAGCATCGGTGTGGTGGGTTAGAACAGGTCAAAGGGGAGGGGCTTTGAGGAAGAGGCACTGCTGGGAACCTGTCTCTGCCATGCTCCAGGAAAGACAGAGAAGAGAAATTGGGAGAGGCAGCCTAGGTAGGGCTGGGACTAGAGAAATCATTGGTGGGATAGCCTGTGATCTGCAGCAGAAAGAAGCAGGGTCTAGAGGTGATGGAGAGACCGTGGCTTTGGAAGAAGAGAAGTTGTCCCTGTCTAGTGGTAGTGTCCTGATTGGCAAGTGGAGAAAAGCAAAAAAAGCCAGGGATGCTGATGGGTTTTCAGTAGCACAGAAGCTGCGTAGGGGAGAGCAGGTCTTGAACCTTTAAATTGGGGTTAAGGCTCAGGCTTCCGTTGAGTAATATGAGAAAGGTGAGAAGAAATGCCCAAGAAACCAGGGGACGAGGACCTTGACACAACAGAATGTGCTCTGAGATGTCACCAGCCTTAGAAATGATTTAGTGAGCAGCAGATTAAGTGTTCTCCTGGGAAATCTCAGGGCTCAGACCCCAGTGACTCCCAAGGCTTTAAGACATTTGGCGAGTCAAGTCTGGAATGTTAAAATGTGATGTTTATCTCTCGAAGTCTTTGATAAGGTCCCACATGCTGAAGTTTCAGGTTCAAATTGGCCCATCTGAAAGAATAAGGTAGGGGAAAGTTATGTGGTTTTTTTTTTTTTATCAGAGACTTCGGAGCCTAGACAAGTGCAATTTGAGATAATTGTGATTTTAATCATTCGGAGCCAAATAAAATTGGAGAAGATGACTTCATTGAGAAAGCCTAGGGTTACTGACTGCAGAGACAAGGAGATGAACCAGAAGAACAGCTAGAGACTCAGATCATCCAAGTCGCAGCAGCTCTCCAGGGTACATCATGTTAAGCAGTTACAGCCCAGAGAAAGAAGCAAATGTAGTAGCCACTTCAGAGAAGAGGTAGCCAGAGGACAGGTGGCTGAGGACCTGGGGCAAAGTCAGCAGTGCCTTCCCAATCCATCCTCTTGTTTTGAATTTTGTCGTGGTAGAGGCCACACTGTAGACTACTGGCCTGAAGGCCAGGGGAATAGGCACCACCCTTTTTCTTCGCCCTCACTTGCCACCCCCTCTCATAGGCTTACAGACACATACTGGGAGGCAAATACTGTTCTTAGAATGCTTTAAACCAATTGTCCCCAATTTGAAAATATTTAAGACAATTCGTATTGTCGAGAGAATCCAAAAACGAAACTCAGGATTGAGACGCAATGTGTGCGCTGACCAGTCAGAAGTGCTTCAAAGGTCCCGACGTGAACGAAGAAGTACAGCCAAGGAGATGTGCTTCCACGGCAGTGTGAAAATGGACGCTAGATTCTCCCGGATGCATATTCTGCATTTGCACCAATCGGAAAATAAGCAAAGAATGTGAATGTAGATTCAGGAACCTAACTGGGATGAGGGCCAGTATCTGGGTCAAACATGGACACTGGCTCATCTCTCCAAATATTTATTTCCTTGTTCCCGGCACCTGTCTTCAGACAGTCTTACTGACAGGTGGAAATGATAAACTACTTTGAGAGAACAGGAGATCTGAAGCCAGAAAACCAATCATCTTTCACCAGCCATGCCTCCCTTCTACTTAGCAGTACCTCCAAGCCATGTAGAGGAGACAGAATTTGGGGGGGGGGACATACACAGTCAGTCTACTAGCCTACAGTGACAGAACTCAATAAACCTTTGCCTAATGTTCCTGTCTGAAATCAAATATCACGTCAACCACTGCATCCCCGTGTTTCTCGGAGAATGGCTGCTGTCCAATCCCTAGGGATAAGGCACAGATCTGTCCCAGCAGAGCTCACAAACCCCAGGTTTAAAGTCCAATATGTGACCTTGAGCCTCCTTAACGCTTTAAGCTCTTTGAACTAGTGAGTCTCACTTAACCATAAAGGAAGGCTGTCAGCATCATTCATAACTGTGAATGGTAAATAAAATGACTGGCATGGATCAAGGCACAGAGTAAATGCTCAAAGGACATCATTTATTTCTCCCCAACACTTCTCTCTTCTTCTAGAGCATGAAGTGTGTCCCTCTACTCATGCACTCCACCTTGCATCATAATGCAGTCAACCAAGTGCCATTCTCTGCAGTATAGCGTAACCTCCTACAGGGAGGAGGCTCTGCCTTATTTGTTTGTATATCTCCCTGGCGTTTCTAGACTAGAAAATTCTCCATTGCTGTGCCAATTAAGTGTTCATAAAATAAATCAATGGATGAGAAAAGTGATGACCAAGAATTGATCTGTGTTCTTTTATTCTACTGAATAGACGCAGGCATCTCTGATCAAGTTTACCCTGATTTACAAAGAGAACTCCCACCAGACTCACATTAAGTCATCTCAAGTAGCATCAAGCCCAGGGCCTGCTATAGCATCTACCCACCCCACCTTCATCAAGATACCACTGACCAGAGCCTGGAGAATCACGCCTTCGTCTCCACTCACTGTATCTTTATGTACCAGCCCAGGTCTTAAAAATTAGATCTCTTCAAGATATAAGAAAAATAATGGTGGGATGGGAGTATGTGAGTATGCATATGAGCCTCACTCCCAGTTGTTGGGTGCTTAAATTACTTGAATTCAATAGCAACAGCTCCTTCCGTCTTGCAATTCTGACAATATTTGTCCTCATTCCTGAGGTCGTCTTTCCTTTAGGCTTCTGTAGTCAAGCTTTAATTTCTCCATTTCATTTTTAATTAAAGCCTGCATCACCTATTGACTCTGCAAAGTCTTTTGAAAGTGCCAGATGAGACAAAAGGTTCATTACTTTCAAATCAATTCCCAACTGGTTATGCTGCTTCTCAATCGGTGGGGCCTGAGCCCTACGGGTGTCCTCCTGCATGTATGCTGCCTGTTCTAACAGATCACATGATCCCAGAGGTAGTTGTCCCAGCCAGTATTCCCAAAGGGCCTGGCCATCTGCCTAGGATCCCAGTAAAGTCTTCAACTTTCCAAGGACCACACTGTCCTTCCTACTACAAGAACCATGCAAAAGTGGCAAAGTGGTAATAAGTGCTCAGGTAATGCATTGTATGGAACTTTAACTTGTCTCTTACCTGTCAAATGAGAACAGTGAACTTGATAACCTTCGAGAACTGACATCATGCTGCTGCACCTTTCATAAACTCACATACTACTGATGCTCAAAGAAGCCTGAGAAACTGCCACATCGAACACTGTCTTTTTTAGAGATGTGAAAAAGAGGGCAAAATATTTCTGATTAGTCATCCAGAAATAGAGTCTACCCTCTAAGCATTGCAAAACTGTTGAGCTTCTACGATTTTGCATGTGACATCCTTGTGATAGGTTAGGAAACTATGGTTCAAGCATGCAGAGGCAGATTTTCAGGTGAAAATATAGATTTAAATGTCCCCCCATATTATCTTCTCACATTCTCTTTTCTTTGATGTTTTCATTGGAAAACTTAAGTATTTAACTGAATCTAAATAGAAGAAGAAGAAGACTTTAAGTTGCATAATACCTCAACTTTTGACCACCTAAATTTCTACTCTTTTTGTTGATGGGTCCCCTGGTTTTATCACATCCCTTCTGATACCCCCATCACTACATCTGGGGATTCAATGATACTGAATTCATCAGGCTCATGGAAATATGATCATTAGTCTTTCCCTACTCCATGTATCATATCAAAAAGTTATCCATCAAAGTATAAAAGAAAGATTAGTCCTCTATCAGAGGAGTAACTGGCAAAGATCTTCTCCCATTCTGTGGGCTCTCTCTTGAGGTTCTTGATAGTTTCCTTTACTGCACAGAAGCTCTTCAGGTTAATGCAATCCCGTCTATTAATCCTCACTTTAATTTCTTGTGCCTTTGGGGTCTTATTGAGGAAGTTTTTACCCGTGCCTATATGTTGAAGCGTTGTTCCTACGCCCTCTTCAAGTAACTGCAAAGTCTCTGGTCTAATCTCCAGGTCTTTGATCCATCTTGAGTTGACTCTTGTGCAGGGTGAGAAAGTGGGATTTATTTCCATTTTTCTACGTATGGATAACCAGTTTTGCCAACACGATTTGTTGAAGAGGCTATCTTTTTCCCAGCATATGTTTTTGGTCCCTTTGTTAAAAATCAATTGGCTGTAAGTGTGTGGATTTGTTTCACAGTGTCATGCACGGGAAGATGGAGGGGTGAGGGAGTGGGGTGGGAACTGGGGGAGGGTTCAACGAGTGCTATGTGTATGTATGCCTCTATCATGCTGAACTTCATCACGATGCATGATTACAATGCACCAATAAAATGTAAAATAAGATACTTAAACAGAAAAAAATTCTTTAAACGACAAAAATGTTCATCCATCAACAATATCTTCCCTCTAAGCGAGGCTGCATATCACACTATGAGAAAGTGACAGAAAGAGGTGGACTCTCTCCTGTAGTGTTTTAGGCACCCCTACCAGCCGAGTCCCAGTGGAATCAGCAAGAGCAGCAGCACCCAGGCATGCAAGGCTCAGACAGCTAAAGGTCCGGGGAGGGAACCAACATCTGCTAAACATGCAAAATATTCCAGATATTGTGCTAGGAACTTCCACAAGCAAATCTTACTTGGTACCCATATTAACCAAATTTTATGGCTGGGCAAAAAGATGGTTCATAAAAACTAAATAATGTTCTAGTTACAGCACTAGTGAATGGTAGACCAGAATGTAAATTCACCATGGTAGCAGGTACCAAGAAGGACAGCAATTTCCAGCTGCGATGATTCCTGTCCGTAGCTCCTGTGGCTTCCCTAATGGCCGTCACAGCCTTGACAATCCTCCAGGAGCCTTGGACATGGGTGGCTCACTGTTTTTCATTGCAGTTAGTTCAGTGTCATGACTGGGAACAGTTCCCATTGCTAGCACAGGTGATAAAGGACTCACTCAAGTAACTTGGGCAAAAAAACACAAGAGATCATTAAATTAGTGAAATTATAACCTTTATAGACTATGCTTCCCAATGTCCCTGGAAATACATTTTTCTGTGCCGGAGACAGGACCCAAAACCCAGATGTATGATTTCTATTGCAGTTTGGGTAAGCATTCAGACTTTATATTAACACCCACCAACACATGGGATATTGATTCTTCTAGGGAGCCACTCTGATATCCAGAAAACTTGCCAAAGGACTCTCCCCCCATTATTCTTCACATTTCCACCCATACCTCTAATCTGTGTCTCTGAAATCTGTCCTGGTGTACCTAATGTTTCAGCAAACTTCAGAAGTGACTATGCAAGGTAGTGGGAAGGACTCTATGATGTTTCAAATACCCGGATCACGTCCTTTTTCAGCTGAATAGTATTCCATTGTGCATATGTCCCATGGTGACTACATTCACTCATCAGCTGGTGGATGTTTTGTGACACCATGGATGGCCCTGACACAGAACCCTGGACAGGAGCTTGTTTTGGGTGCTATTATCTCTCACACATCCTTTTATTCATGAGCCAGGCATTCTGACTTCTGCAGAATCTAAGTTAGTGTAATTGAAAAAAATCGATATCGCACCTACTATCACCTCGGTGGATTAAAGTTACACAAACACACTTGCATAGGATTACTCTATCCCCAGGTGACTGAGAACAGAATTCCTTAAGAGTCTTTCTTTTTTTTTTTTTTCTTTTTAGGCAACATTGGTAGTGGTGGTGTAAGTGGTACAGAGAACATACATGAAATCAGAGGCCCAGAGAACTTCAAGTGAGAGACGGATTCCTGATAGGACTGTTTGAGGAAGCCTCAGCCCAGCCTTCCCAGGGGAAGCCCTGCATCTCCTGGCTGACCATGCTCTGCTCAGGACCAGCCATGTCTGATCTCCATCAGTGACACACGAGGACAGAAGGACAAGCAGACCGGAATGTTTGCACACAGATAGAAAGCTTGCAAGCTCATCCTGCCCTCCCATGGCTCCTGCTTCAGTCTTTAACACATTGATTGGCTCCAGCTTGCCTCTCTTTCTAACCCTCTCAACACCCTGCTTACTATTGTTTATTTAGCTTATGATTCTTCTGCCTCTGAGGTAAATCTTCCTACTGCATGGATCAATAGGCTGCGGGGGCCTTAATTAAAGCTGCAGGATTAAATTGATACTGGAAACCAAATTCCTCCAGTGTCTGGCAGAGAAGGAAATGTTATTTCTCATGGAGGTCTTTTTGCTATTTTTTTAAATTTTGATGTTTTTAACTTATGCCTAAAAGTTGTACATGTTTATGGGGTGCCACGTGATGTTTCGATACAAGTATATACATATATTTTTGTGTGTATGGTCTGGTTTGGTACTGGGGATTGAACCCAGGGGTATTCTACCTCTGAGCTATACCCCCACCCTTTCTATTTTTTATTCGTGAACATGGTATGGCTAAGTTGTTGATAGTCTTGCTTAGATGATGAGGCCGGCCTCAAACCTGAGATCCTCCTGTCTCAGCCTCCCAAATACAGGCATGAGCCACCATATCCGACTCAGCCCTTGGGAAAATTTACTGGGGTATACACCAATCCCCTGAGGATGCAAAACCATCTCATTTAGAAAACAATAAAACCTGAAAATGCACTTGAAGAACTGTTTATGTAAAGAGGAATGAGAGAAGGAGAAAGAGGAAAAGGAAGAGTGAAAAGAAGGAAGAAGAAGAAGAGTGGGGAGAGGTAGCTATGTGTTGAGAATCTGCCCCACAGGACTAGACAGTTTTCATGCATTAACCTATTTAACACTCATAACAACCCTATGAGTAGGGCACAGTTACAATTTCCATTTTTCAGATAAAACACTGAAACTTAGAGAAATTAAGTAATCAAGCCCCAAAGTCACCCAATTGAATGCAGGAGTTTTACTCTAAAACCAGTGTTCTTCACCACTATGAGAAAAGAGAAAGCGGAAGGAACAGAGGGTAAGGTGAACTTACACATTTTAAATGTTTAATACATTTCAGCAGATTTTTATCTGTATCAGAGCACTGTGAAGAAGAACACTGATACAAAACGGTAAAAGGAAATTCAGATCTCCTTTCCTCCCCTGGCACCTAATTATCTGATTCCTCTCTCTCTTCAGGGGCAACTGCTGATAGCAGTTTCGTGCATATCCTCCCAGGTATTATAAATACCAGCATCATTCTCTCAGAGGTCCAAGTAGGAACAGAGTGGTCATTGCCACCTCCCACCTTCAGTGCCCACATCCAATCCATCAGTGACCAAACCTGAAGTTTATAACTCCAGGTAGACAGCTCTCCAACCTACCTACTTCTCCCCATCCCACCACCACTGGTCCAAGCTATTATTATTTCCCTCATAGGCTGGCCTAATGGCCTTCCAACTGATGTAGCCATGCCCACTCTTTAATTTCTAATCTGTTAACTGCTCTATAAAACCAGAGATAACTTTTCAAAAAAGCAAATTTTTTTTCATGGTGTTTCCCTGTTCAGAATATCTAAATGGTCTACTATTGCTTTTAGGATAAAGAGTGTGAACACTTAAGCATCCTTCATAAGGCCGTCTATGATCTGACCCCCACATTCCTCTTGTACATAGCTCCATCTTGTATAACTCTATCTTGTACATAGCTCCTCATTGTTTGAACTCTGCTCCAGCCCACTGGATTTTTATTTGTTTTTTAATTTCCTAAATGTTGTATGATCCATTGCACCATAGAATGATTGTAATCAATAGCCCATCATCCTGGAGTACTCTCTATCTGGGTGACTGCCTATGTTTCCTTCTGTCTCCTCTACTCAGCACTCCCTCTCTGAATTCCAGTCCATGGAGCTAGATTCATAAACACTCACAAAGTGGCTGAAAGTCTAGGGGTGTTTTTTCACAACTTAATTCCTCTCCATCTCCACTTCTTTACCTCTTAAAGGGAAAGTAGTTACTCTGCTAAGTTGTTCTGCAGAAAGAACGTGAACCATAAGGAGCGTTTATCTCTTTGGAGTACAGAGTAGGTGGCCAATGTTCATTTGGTTTTTATCCGTTCTCCCATTTACTCGACTGTAACTATAAATCTCGCCCTACTGAAGTCAAGAGGCTATGAAGAATAGATGAAATAAGGCAGGAGTCAGAAAACGATAACCTACGAAGCAAATCCATCCTGTGGTCAGACCATGAGCTAAGAAAGAGTCCTTTATATTTTTAAAGAGTTGTGAAGAATACGAAGGGGTGTTGGAAAAGGAAGATAAGGGACAGAGGAGGGAGAAGAAGAGAAAAAAGAAAGAATAGAGAAAGAATAAACAGAAATAAGAGAAAGAAGAAGGAGGAGGGAACATAGAGAGGAAAATGAGAAAGAAGAGGAGGGGACAGAGACAGGGACTGTGTGTGGCCTCACAGAACCTGAAGTCTTTACTCTCAGGTCTTTAAAAAACGCGTGTTTGCCAACCAAGGACCAACTTTAGGGTTTCACAAATTCTTCCTTTTTTCTACTTCCCAAAACATTAAGCAAGATAAGGTAAAAGCTCATAATTTGATTTCAGATACATGAAATGAAGATATGGGGTATTTACAATGTGTGTGTGTGTGTGTGTGTGTGTTTGTCTCTGTGTGTGTGTGTGTGTGTGTGTGTGTGTGTGTGTTTGTGTGTGTGTGTGTGTGTGTGTGTGTGTGCATGTGTGTGGTGCTGTGGATTGAACCCAGGGCATTCCACCTCCAAGCTACACCCCCAGTTTTTTATTTGAAACAGGGTCTTGCTAACTTGATGCGAGCCTCACTGAATTGCTGAGGCTGGCATTGAACTTGCGATCCTCCTATCTCAGCCTCCCAAGTACAGGGATTGCAGGCGTGAGCCACCACACCTGGCTATTTACAATTTTTTCAGAAGCAAATTCCTTTTATACTCCCAGATGAACCTCTGGAGCAGCTGATATTATACTTTTGCTCATGAAGTAGCAAAATGAAAAATTTATATCAGGGCTACTTGCCACGAAGAGACCAGAAAAACTATTTCCTCTGTTTTTTCCTCCAGTCATTTCTTCTGGAAGGGGACAAAGTGTGGTGTCACAGGAGCTGCAAAGAAACTTATTGATCAGACCCACAGGTTCATTGCCTACTTCTCATGCTTCTTGGTAGAGAAAACTTCAACTGTGTGAGTCTGCATCTTCTTCTACATAGAAATTCCACCCTTTTTGAGCTCAAATTTAAATCCTCCATAGAACCTAATTTTTGGCAGCTTCTGTATAGCCATAATTAATGAAGAGCAACTTTGAAGCAGCAAATGCTGAACATATGGGGATTCCAGAGACGTATCAACATCATTATCAGGAAAAATGAGATGTCACTCAGTGTGTGCATAGCAGTTTTCGGATCCAACTCAAATGAAAATTAATATCCCTGCCTTCAGTGCAATATGGATCAAATATTATCTAATCTGCCTAATATCAGCATTATAGGAGACTTGGGAGATGCTAGAATGTAAATGGGAAATAACTCTGTTCTGTCTACATTTCTGGAGGACAGTCCCATGTGCCTGGGGTTGGTGCAGTAGCAAAGACTAAAGAATTTTAACAATTTGTCCAAATTTTACTTTTCTTAAGAGAATTTTTAGTTTTCATAAAGACATCGTAAAAGAACAAATTCTCTAAAAGATCTGTCATATGCTAAATAACCAGTCAAGCCAGATTGAGAGTATGGCTTCAATAAAGAGATTTTTTTTTCTTCGTAGTGCTGAGGATCGAGCCCAGGTTCTCGTGCATGCTGGGCAAGTGCTCTACCACCGAGCTATACCCCCCAGCCCAACATACAGTTTTTAAGTGTTTAGGTGAGGACACAACATGAGGATAAGAAGCCTTGGTTCCATCTTCATTCATAATAGTCCTGTCCTGAATCCCTAGGTCCTAATGAGAAGGAAATTACCTTCATTCATAGCCCCTCTGCTTGCCAAGCATAAAACAAATGCTCTATCATTTTCCCATCATTATATTCAGGTCTTACAGATGCAGAACCCAATACTCATTGAGATGAATAATTGGCCCAAGGTCACAGGAGAAAAGGAAAAGCTCCCACTGGTGAGAAGAGTATAAGCCTTCAAGAACGAAATGAATCCCTCTTGGAGAGACACACGCCACGCACCCATGGTGGAGTGGTGGATAGAAGTGCCCTGTGTAATTCTGAGTTCTTACTTGGAGATTCTACAGTGAGCACAAGGTTCTATGTCTCTTTCTGTACAAGCACCTGAGTCTTCCCAGTGTATGAAACTTCTTATTCTCCTGGTGCTTAGGTGAGAGAGATGAGCTGATCAAATGGGGGACACCAGCAGGGAAGATGACGAAACGCATGGCTTGTGACCCTTGTAGATAAAATCAGCTAGGGGACCTGGAAGGGATCCTGGACTTTGTGGCCCCTTTGAAAATGGCATCATTTGCAGAGAAATGGAGAGAACTAGAGAACATCATGCTAAGTGATATGAGTAAGTCACTAAGAGTAAAAAATCGGATGTCCCCCCTAATCTGTGGGAGCTAGATAGAATTGGACTTGGAAGGGACTTAGAAGGGAAGAAGAAGAAATCTTTAGATGGACAAAGAAGGTGACCTAACTGAGGGAGTTGGGAGGGGGGTGGAGGGAAACACACTATAGCACATGATGTACATACACAAACCTATAAGACTCGATCACTATCCGGAGCATGAAGGGGAGGGAAGGGGGAGGGAATAGGGTGGGATTGGAGGGAGGGCTAAATGTGCAATGTGTGCATGTATGATGTTCATACCCTGACATATATCAAAATATATAATTACAATGCACCAATAAATGAACATAAAAAAAAGAAAATGGCTATCAAACCAGAGAGGAGGCAGCCAATGACTTGTTTTGCATCTACATAAACGAAGTACAAGGAGAACTGATTCTCTGAACTTTGGTTTAGACTTTTGTTTGTCTGTTGTCCATTACACATGGGTACTGGCAGATATCATAGCCTCTAAATCCAAAATAATCAAATGAATCCAGGCGTGGTGGTGCACACCTGTAATCCCAGGATTTGAGAGGCTGAGATAGAGGATTGCAGGTTCGAGGCCAGCCTCAGCAACTTAGCAAGACCCTGTATCAAAATTAAAAAATAAAAAAGGGCGGGGGAAATAGCTTGGAGGTAGAATGTCCCTGGACTCCATCCCTAGTACAAAAAAAATTCAAATGAATGAATGAATGAATGAATGAATGAGAAAAAATTATATCTGAATAAATGAATAAATGAAAATTCTCCCCAAAGCTATAACCAGCAAGCCAAATCATCCATAGATTTCTAGGTCAAGCCGGGGAGGGTCTACAATGATAACGAGACTTATATTTCAGGAAACTTCACTTGCATCGGCTTCTTCCCAGGCCCTGGGAGGAACAACGGCAATGTGTCCACAGGATCCTAAGATTGTGTAAAGTTGGCCAAAGTAAGAACCTTAAACCACAATTGGTGAAAACTGCTGTTTCTGCTGTCTTATGTGAAGTGACATTAGTGTGGCTCTGTGTATTTTTAGATCAGCTCAGAAAGCAGTGGGGACGGGTATATATTTAGTTCGGGTTCAGTGAGACATATTTATGTGGCTCGCAGTGGTTATGTTATTGCTGCAAGAAGGTAGGAATAACTTCCAAGAATATCCCTGCCACCCACTGTGCTGACTCAGCAGCATCAGGGCACAGGGCTCGAGGTGAAAGCAAAATAGACACGTATCCCAAAGCTTGTGGCACCAGAAGTGTGTGGGCACTAGAGCGTCGATAGGTACGCAATATGGGGAGTCAGAAGATGGGCTATGGCAACATCTTCTAATCAGCAGGTAGGTGCATTTGTAAGCAGAGGATCTCTTCTAACCAACCCCATGTCAAAATGAAAAATGTCTGCTGCCAGGAATATACTCGATAATGCATCCCACGAAATGGTAAATGTATTCTCTTTATATATATACGTTTAGTGGTGCATTCTAGTCTCACATTATAATGTAGGTTCTCTACCTGTGGGATGCATGCAAACTAGAATGTATTGCACTAATCTCTAGGTGCATGATGTGAAAACAGGTAGCAGTGCCTCAGACACAGCACATCCCTGCGCTCGGGTGCATGGCTTCTGTGTGCTGGCACAGCGGTAGCGTTACAGCATACCTGATATATGGGACACTCTAGTAATCCTTGACAATAAGGCACACGAAATGGCCTCTGTTACAGCAAAGCCACCTGAAGAAAGATTCCAAAGGCAAACTTCCTATATGTGTGTGTGTGTGTGTGTGTGTGTGTGTGTGTGTGTGTATGTTACTGGGGATTGAAACCAGGGGCATTCAACCTCAGAGCTACACCCCAAGCCCTTTTGATTTTGTTTGTTTGTTTGTTTATTTGTTTGTTTTGAAACAGCATCTTGCTAGGTTGCTACTTGCTGAGGCTGTCCTTGAACCTGCAATCCTCCTGTCTCAGCCTCCCAAGTACTGGGATTTCAGGCTTGCGCCACCACGCCTGGCTCCTCCTATACATTTTATTAGCATTTCAGTGGGTAGAGTGTGAGAGCTTTTTGATTGCATAATTATGGATCACAATACAATGTGGCAGCAATTTTAATATAGTGGTAATTATTTATGCCTTAATTTCAAAATACTTTTGTATAATTTTACAGAATTATCCATGTAAATATTTAAAAATATAGTTATATATAGATAATCATGCAAAAAACATATAATGGCAGTTAACTAATAAAATCATTGTTAAGTTAATAAAAACTGGCAAGGAATCCAAATTCACACATTCAAGGATTTTATGTGTTTGTGGTGTTTTTCAACAATTTCAAAGTTGCAATTTGCATGATTTTTCTCCAAAGTAAATATTCATTTTTATACCTAATTTTATATTTGAAACTTTTGTTTCAGCCAAACCCTGCAAAGCCTAAATCCAACCCTGAGCTCAGAGAGGTAAGCTTTTTATCAAGAATTCACCCTTAGCCGGGCGTGGTGGCGCACGCTTGTAATCCCAGTACTTTGGGAGGCGGAGACCGGAGGATCCGAGTTCGCGGCCAACCTCAGCGCGCATGCACGGGCGCGCGCGCATGATTTATCTCTCTCTCTCTCTCTCCTCTCTCTCTCTCTCTCTCTCTCTCCCTGTCTCTCTCTCTCTCTACCTAGTGAGGCCCTCTGCAACTTCGTGAGACCCGGTTTCAAAAATAAAGC
>PVJS01052233.1:0-13684 GCA_004027185.1 Glis glis
AAAAGGAGCAGTAGCAGGAACAGTGATATTGTTGTACTGCTTCTCTAAGCAGCAAATCCCACTATTTTCGTCATAAAATAATTTTTATGCCAACTAAACTACATGGGGAAAGGGCTGTTTTAGTGTTTCTTGCTTATATATTTAATGTCTGAGCAATCAGTAATGATGACCCTATTTCATTCTTTGGAAATTTGTGCCAATTGATGCTGCTGTTGATGGATAGACTGTTTTATAAGCATCAATTACATTAGTTAGGGGACATGGAGGGACTTGTGCAATAATGTGCACCACAGCAGAGAAACCCTGAGCTAGGGAATCTCTCAGTTTGTAGCAAGTACTAAGCAAGATTGTCATTTATCTGGAAGAAGATCAGGTGGAGCATAAAACTTGTAATATATGACCTTAGTTTTCAGGATTTCTACCTACATAAGCAAGCCCAATAAATTAATAGAATGTTGATACTTGGGGATATTTAGCCAGATAAGTAAAAATGCTGGTTGGCTTTGAAAATCAGCATATATTTGTTACTGAATTTGTATCCAAACTGGTCCTCTTGATCTTTTAATTGAGTTGTTTTTACTTTTTACATTTAATATGCTTTTTGATGAATTTGGGGTTAGTATGCAATTTTGCTACTTGTTTTTTATTATTCCCATCTCTTTGTTTTCTTTCTCCCCATTTTTCTACTTCTTTATGGGTAGTGTGTTTATTATTATTTTTTACATGCACTTGCTTGTTGGCTTATTAGATATAATCATTGTATTCTTCTAGTAGTCATTTTCCAGTTATAATAAAATTTCTTTTTTCATCATAATCTACCCTCAAGTAATACATCACTTTACACAAACTTTGTATATTAAAGACCCATATAACAGTACACATCCATTATTTCTTTCTAGATTTTTGTTTCTATTTTTGTTGTAAATTTCACTTCTATCTGTGTTATGATCCCCAGAATACATTATTATTATCAACTCTAAAATAATGTACAGGGTACTTCAAGTTTAAAATATGTGCTACTCTTATCTTGCATTACAAATGGTGTAGTTCATTATTATATTTAATTCAAATAGTTATGGTTTCTTGTACATTATCAGTTGCTAACTAGGACAAGGATTTTCACATATAAGCCAAATGCTTTCTGTTGGCTTGCTTTATGTGTATAACTCCTACAGTATTCTATAGCTATTCAACTACAGTATTTAGATGGTAACATCCTTAATAAAGTTTATCATCTTCAATTCTAAGTTCACCAGAGAACAAATCTCAGTGAATATATCATTATCTAGGCAATAATCTAGTCTTAACAAGATAAAGAGGAAATGTTTGAGGCAGCCTAGGAATGATTTATTCATCTTTGGAGATAAAGAGAGCTAGTTAGGAAGAAACCACATTAGAAGAGGATGTAGACTTACCAAAAGAAGAAGAGCTGATCTTTCCCTTCAGGAACACTCCACTGTTTTGCATTCACCAGCAGACTCAATTAATATTGTGCATGGGTTCATTTAAAAAAGTCCACCAGGGAGCTGAGTCTCATATGCAAACGATAAAGCCAAGTACAGATTTTGACCTAACGTCAGCAGGTAGTTAATCAAATGTACATTCAAGCTATTCTCATTTAGGATTGGAAATAAATGAACAGAGATAAAAAAGGTAAAAAAATCCATTCAATACTAAATAAGCTCATTATAAACAGAATTTTTTTAAAGAAACTGTGTTCTTCCAAAATTAAAAACTATCTTTATGTACTTTCTTTAGGATTTAAATTTGCTTCAAATGTCAATTAAAATATTAACAACTTAACACATCCAAAACATGGGTGAAGTATTCATGTATGTAATTTAATATTTTGTTTTATGATGTTTTATAGTAGCATATATTTTTAAGTTTCTCTATGTGCTGTTTTTAACAAATTGACTCATTTAAATTGAAGAATCAGTATAAGAAAAGCCATACCCATCTCCTGACAAAAAAAAAAAAACTACATAAAGCAAAATCACACAAAACAGCCCCTCAAACAGGACTGCCTGGTTGATATGTTAGTGCTACCTGTTATATATCATTTAATCTTGATTATGTTTCATAAATTCTTTTATCTGACTCATTTTTCTAATTAGTAAAATGAAATAATGACATAATTAATATAATTAATATAGAGACGAATTCAGAGAACAAGTTTTTAATGAGTGTTATTTGCTTTTGTAATCATCATCATCATTTTTATTCAGTAAACCCGACTGAACTATTTTCTAAAATAACCATTCTTTAATAAAAATATTAATTATTTTCTATTTATTTGTCTATTTATTTATTTATTGTTTATTTTTTTTGTGGTACTGGGATTGAACTCAGAGGCTCTGAGCTACACCTCCAGCCCAATTTTAATTTTTACTTATTTCTGCTTTTTAATATACTTTTGTTGGTTCATGGTAGTCAAACATCATGGTGTAGTTGAGAGTGGTAGGGACATACTTGCACAGAGCACGTTGTGAGCATCCCCAGACTACTTGCCTGCTCTCTTCCTTTCCCCATACATGATATTGAGTTTAGCATTGGTAATTTCATATATGTACATAACTTCAATGGAAGTATTTCCTTCATTGGTTCTTCTCCCCCCCCACCCTCCCCTAGACCACCTCCAATACTCCACTGGGGTTTCTCCTCCAGTATCTAAAGTCCCTCTAGTATTTTTTTTAAAACAAGGTCTCACTAAGTTGCTGAGGGCCTTGCCTAGTTGATGAGACTTCAACCTGCAGTTCTCCTGTGTCAGCCTCCTAAGTGCTGGGATTACAAGCACGTGCCACTGTGCCTGGCATTTTCTTCCATAAAAAAAGGTTATTATATAAGTTTTTATGTGGATTGAAAATCATAGCTAAATGAAATAGGAAAAAATGAAAGGTAAAATTGTTATTCACACTATTTAATAACCATATATCTGAAAATGTATGTATGTTAGTTTTCTAAAAACTCAAGACATCTTATCTATTTTCTCAGTTTCTTTACATTGGATAGATTCCATACTGAAGTTTGCTGCCAGCTGGTTCAAATAATGCAGTCATTACTGGTTGGAAATTTTACATCATACATCTTTCAACAAGAATGCCTCCAGGAGACTTCTCAAATATGAGTTACTGAATCGAAATGTAACTCCTCATCAATCATAAATTGGCAGCTTTCTTGGGAGTCGGCAGATTTGTCAGTAAGTGGGTGTTTGAGTTACCAACTTACATTCTGTCTCCTTGACTCTGAATTTTTACGTCCCCAGGTACAACCACACCTTTTTGATTTTGTATTTTTGTGTGTGCACATTTACTTGTTTTGTTTTGTCCTATGAGATTGTCATAAACTGTACTGAATTATCTGGAGCACAGGTGCAAAACAAAAAAAAAAAGAAAATTATCTCCTTCATGACTTAACAGAAACAAGGATTTTGAATTTGAAATGTTTTTTTTAAAATTACATGTTTACAACTTTACTCAGTTTAGAGAAATGGTTTCTTTTCTTATTGGTATGTGGAATTCTATATTAATCCTAAAATCCTTATTTACTGTATAAATTTTACCTATTATGCCCTAGTCCTACAACATTTTCTTAAACTTGGCAGTGTTCCTTTTTCTTTCAAGAAGTTTACATTTTAATTTCTCAAATTATTAAATCATTCTTTTTAAGTTTTGCTTTTCATGCCTAATTTTAGAATATAATTCCTACCTCAATCCTCAATGCAGACTTCTAAATTTTATTTAATACCTTTTTCATTATATATTAGTCTTTATCTTATTGATGCCCAGGTAGGACACTAGAATATGCCTCACAGAGCTCTGACTCCAGGTCTTTAGTCTTAAATCCAGAGCCAGGTTTGCATGGAAGCCACACTTCCCACTGGCTGTCTGAAGCCAATGATGAAAGGGAAGGTGCTTGTAGAAGGAGTTGACAGCCCCAAGTTCTGGGGCTTGCAAGGTCCTTATGATTAAATATTTAGATAGCTGTGACACAAAGCCCCCTTTGTTCAACCATATAAATATCACTTCAGTTATTTTTTCATACATCATTTTCAGAAAATATTTTTCAAATTTCATATAAACTCTATAAGGGTTTTAGTTATATCTATGTTGAAATAATGGATTCATCCCATATATCTAAAAGTATGTCATATTTATCTATGGTTTTGTTTTATAGTAAAGGGACACATTTTTCTCAATATTGGTCAAATACATTTCTTTTAACTTATATTCATATATATTTAAAATATTCCTGCAATTTTAATGTTAGTCAGTGGATATTACTAATTATAGCTCGTATTCACTAATGTCCTTTTGTAATGCAGGAAGATATTTAAGTTTATAAATATAAGCCTGAAATAAAACAAATGTTCTTCCCATAAGCTGAATGTTGTTTAAGGAAAGACAGTAAAAATGTATATAATAATTTTTAAAAATGTCAAATATTTTCCAGCCAAATATATAAAATCATTGTCATATTTATAGATACTAGATAGAACATCTTCACAGTTTATACAGCAGAGATTTTCTCTACGTACCTTCTGACTTTACTGCTCAATATCCAATCTAGGCAGAGGCAAAGGTTTAGAGTGTTTCATCTCCTTGGTATATTTAGAAAGACTAATGTGGTATGTGTAGCTTAACACTGCCCATTTCCATTTGAGGGCAAATATTATCCACAGAGAATATAAGTTTTTATTATCTCCGTCATGGCTTCTATCTTAACTAATTAGATCTTCCTTCCAACTAGTGAAGCTTGCCAATGATGGGTGGACTACATTGCTGAGTAGGTAAGCCCTCACTCTAAGATTCAGATGGAAACTCCATTGGTCTACCATCCTGAGCCACATCCTCCAACCTCAATATCATAATAAAACTGATATTTAGCTTTCCATGATGCTTGTGTGTGTTCAGTATGGTATGGGAGCATTCAGGTTGAAAATATATTATCTCTTAAGAATGATTGAAGACTTTTTACATTTCTGGAAATAAGTGTTTGACATTAAATTCTAACAGTGTCAGGAATATCTTGGGTAATTTAAATAAAAACCACAAAGTTTATTTGCAATAAAAAGTGTATCTAATAATAGCTAGGAAAGAAATCCACCTCAAAATATTTTATTTTGGGGAAGGATTTCAGCCTATATATATTCCAAACAGGCAGAAGGGGAATAAAAATGGAAAGAGTGAATGTTCAAATATTTGGGTCTTTAATACTCTCAGAAATCCCCAGCAGAAATTACTTCATAAACATTACTGTTAGATGTTAATGTTTAATACACAAGAAATTTCTTCGAGTCTAGGAGTGTGAGCTTGAGGTTTCCCATTATAGTGGAGGAATGGGGATGGAGTGAATAAATATTGGGTAGCCAATCTGCAATGCCTCTCTTAGGGAGTCTATAAATTTAAAAAGATAGCATTAACATCAGCTCTCAAATCTTAAAATAGAGTGGTGTTTTCAGAGTCTTTTACCTGTACTGTCTCTAATCTAGTTTTAATAATAGATTTTCTTGAAAATTGCACATATGAGATCTGATATTGTCAGGATGAAAAGAAAAAAAATTAAGTCCTGCCAACATTGTAGGTAGAAATATGATCATTAAGAGGGCAGCTAATTTGATTTTCAAGAATTCAAATAAGTAATTTTGTTCTGCAATATGCTTCATATGACGTTACGATCATCTCTGAGAAGGTGTAAAATTTTAAATCTGCACTTAAATTCTAACACATGCAAATTTAAACCTATGCAAATGAAATTATTAGATTAGCGTTGGGAAAATTTTTAAATTCTGTTAAACTATATAAATCCTGTTAAGGTGAAGCAGTAGAGCCTTGCTTGCACTTTGATGTTACCTTTGAGAACAACCTTTTTACATACCAGGTTAGCTTATGGGCATGTTGCAATAAGAAAGCATATTTTACAGGAAAATTTGAAGGAGGCAGTTTGATTTTCCTTTGCCACTACCAAAGGATCATTTTTAAAATTTATTTTACATTTTTACTTTCGGTGGTGCAGGGATTGAATCCAGAGCCACATACCTGCTAAGCATGTACTCCACACTGAGCTATGTCTCCAGCGCCATATATTCCTTTTTAATCTACCACTTTCCAGTTTCTTAACTCCCTCAATACCAATGCTGTCCTATTCTCTGTAAAAGACATTATGATCAAAATTTTGACCTTGGCAGCAAAAAAAGAAAGAAAATTAGACTCAAACTTGTTTATAAAAGAGGCATGTAAATTATTTCATGTAATGGAAAATCCAACTATTGTGCAGGCACCAAGCATCCTCTTGGAGCCAGACATTTTTTTCTAGTATTATCAGGTTCCACATTCAGACAAAATAACGCCCATAAAATGCAAAAAGATTTCTCATTCCTCAATTTCCTTCATAGGAACAAAGATGTATTTCCCACAACCAGAGTGTCTCCCTCATATCTCCTTAGTCACAATTGGTCACAGGGTCTTTCAAATTAGCCAACGGCAACCACAAGCCAGTCAGGATATGCCAGTGCAGCCTGATCTGTTATCACCATTTGTGGTCATGTGATAGAAAAATGTAGAGCAGAACACAATCAGCATCCTGCTTGGAAAGAATAAGCCCTTAAATGATTGCTGGGTAGACCACCACTGGGGCTGCTATAAAACTTAAGAAAGTAGAAAAAAATATAATTTTGAAAGGAGAGTAAAATAGTTGCATCCATGAATGACAGAAGGAGTTTTGCTATTAATGAGAAATAAACCTTGGAATTGATTTGGGGCAGACTATCTAGAATCTTTTACATCACTCCATGAGGGAAACCCTGTATTAAATCTTTAGTTAAAATGAATATTTTTTATTTTTAAAAATAATTGAAAGTTTATTTAAATACAGCCTAGAATGACAATTTTAATGAATAAAGTTGATATTGTACATATTTTTTAAATATTAAGCTTAAAAATAGAAAATGGTAGCCAAGCACAGTGGTGCACTCCTGAAATCCCAGGACTTGTGAAGCTAAGACAAGAGGATCACAGGTTAGAGGCTGGTACAAGGTAACTTAGAAAAACCCTGTTTCACAATAAATAAATAAATACCTAAATACATAAATAATACATAAATACATAAATAATGAAAAATAGAGCTGCAAGTGTAGCTCAGAAGTAGAACACCCTTGAATTCAATCCCCAGTACCACAAAAAAATTAATGAATTAAAATAAAAAATTGAGCTGGGTGTGGTGGCACACACCTGTCACCCATTACTTTGGAGGTCTGAGAGAGAAGGATTGCAGGTTCAAAACTAATCTCAGCAACTTAGTGAGACCCTGTTTCAAAATAAAAAATAAAAACTCTGGGGGTGTATATCAGAGGTAGAATGTCCCTGGGTTCAATCTCTCGTTCCACAATAAATAAATAAATAAATATGACAGAGATTAACATAGATTACCAGAATCATCTACATTCTATGCACTAGACTCATTTTTTAAAAATTATTTTTTTCTGACATATTATGGACTTCATCAAATTTATTTTGATACTATTAATAAGTAACTAAGATGTGGATGTGTTTGTTATGCATTTATTTGTTAACAATAACTACTACTCAGTATACAATGGATGAAGGAGTAAATGAAAAATACTATTTACTGAAAATGTCCTATATGCTGAAATGCTTACATTTATTTATTTAGTATTAAAAATAACATTACAAGATTGGTACCTTTTCCTCCCTTTTACAGAAAAAAACTACATGTGTTAAATAATTTTACCTGAAGACAATACTAGCAGAAAGCCCATTTTGGGAGGGGGTATGCTTCTACTTGGACTGACACCAGGTAGTAAAAGAAACAAACTAGGTACCAATGTGTTTCTAGGTGACATAGCCAATGAAAAGTGCTCAAAGGATGTTTGAAAGAGTGGGTTGTTTGTAACTAAACAGACATTTTATCAAGAGTGAGAGTTACAATTCTCATTTAGTTCATATGTAGTTGGTACAACTAATAGCATAAGTGAGAAGACAGCAACATAATTCTCTTTATATTTATAGCACAGATATCTTCTAGTATGATTAATAACATGAAACCATTAATTATGGCTAAGCCAACAGCTTTACTTCATCAACCATCTGAGTATTTAAACTGATCTAAGTTATCATGCATATATAGTCTAAGTTATGTACAAGAAATCTGAGATGACCTCGATCTTTATAACAGAAAGAGAACATCTCATATATCCTGGTAGAACACTATACCATTGTGTGCTGTGTAATATTTTACTGCTAGATTAGAAGTCAATGGCATCTGAAACATCTTTCCTTTTTCTTCTACTTTTTTTTTTTCCTGAAGTTGCCTATAATCTATAAAAGGCAAGAAATCTCATTTGAATAGAGTAAAAGGATTAGTCATTACTCATGCACGGGGAATTTCAAGGATTCAGCTGTGTCAGTGATGGATGGAGAGACTGCTGAGAGACCCTTGGAGAGTTCTGTGATTAGGTGAGACAGGTCCCAGCTCCTATTAGTGAGTGTTGCTTGTTGTGTTACTGAGAGGAGGCAGCTGTCTCCCTCACTCTTCCCCCCGTGCTGCTTGCTCTAACTAAGCCTGTAACTTTCCCACAAGCAAATCAGAAAGGACTTTGCGGACAGATGGTGATGCTGACTATGAATTCTCATTTACATGCAGCCTTGGTTTGTAACTACTTGAGCCATATGCAGGGGGGTTGGGGTTCCCTTTGGATTGGTTTTAAGTGCTAGGCAGACAGGGCAAACCTAGCTTGGTTCATGTTTTACTAATGTGATTTAATTCACTGGAGCTATGCAAAGTGTTTATCAAAAGAGTTTTTTGAAACTACAAACTTGACTAAGTGCTAAATTCTGATGCCAATCATGGTTAGTGAGAAGACTGTCCTAGACTTATAGAGGGCATTGAGAATTAGCCATACTACCTCATAAACCAAAATAAAATGAAAATGTATACAAACTGTACATGGGAATGTGACTTGACTATACCTAACATTGGCTTATTAAAGTGCTTAAAATGCTATTTAGTCCTAAGTACACCAGCCCAATTATGTATTACTCATTATTTGATGACACTGTGACCTAAGATAAGTAAAATTAAAATATATTAAATTCAGAGAAGACTCAAGATGGCAAAAGAATAGGAGCCCCTGAACAAGCCTGTCTCAAAATCATCTCAGAATTGCCTCGGGGGCTCAGAACTAAACAATATCGCACAACCACAAAAGAACCAAAACCCAAAATCCAGTAACCCAAATACGAATACAGAGTCTACCAGCTATAGATTCCCACAGAAAACTGCAATCCCATGTTGGCAGGATCGGTAAGGAGCCATCTTACTCCGGACCCTACAGCCAGGGCTAACAGCCCTCAGTGCTGAAGACAGATCAGAAGGAGAAACCTGAGAAGAATTCTGTGAGTGGTGGGCCATCACAGCAGCAGATCTTGAATATTCTTCAAAGGCTGCCCTAAAGTGGGCTCCTGTCACCTCCCCCCCATTGCACTGCGATCCTCGGCACCCTGCATTGGAGCGCCACACCAGCGAGACCCAAGACCTGGGCGGTCCTCCCCCCCAGCTTCCCATGCCTCGCCTAGGCAAGCCACACCATCCCGCACGACCAGGATGGCCAGACGTGAGGTCCCCCGCGACACAGGTGGCCAGCCGAGCCATCCCACACCACCAGGGCGGCTGTCTGTGCCCCACCTAGGCCAGCCACTGTCCCCAGTGACCCGAGCAGCCAGCCGCACGGTCCCGCGTGACCCTGGAGCCCAGATGTGTGGTCCCGTGCAACCTGGGCAAACAGCTGCGCCCCACCTAGGCCAGCTGAGCAGCCTCGTGCAACCCGGGCGGCCAGATGTGCAGTCCCATCTGACCCAGGGGGCCAGCCGCGCTATCCCATGTGACCAGGGCGGCCAGCCAGGCCCGTCTAGGACAGGTGCACCATCCTGTTTGAGGAGGGCAGCCAGACGCACGGTCCCCTGCGACCCAGGTGGACAGCCTCACCGTCCCATGTGAACAGAGCGGCCGCTGTGCCCTGCCTAGGCCAGGTGCACCATCCTGCAAGACCAGGGTGAACAATTACGCACCGCCTAGGCCAGCCACGCTGTCCCTTGAGACCCAGGTAGCCAGCCATGCCGTTCCAAGCGACCGAGGTGGCCGGCCATGCCGTCCCGCACAGCTGGGGTGGCCAGCCGCGCCCCACCCAGGCCAGCCACGCCATCCCGTGAGACCTGGGTCCCCCCCCCCCCCGTTCTCTGCCTAGGCCAGCCACACCATCCCAGGCAACCCAGGCGGCCCTCTGCTCCCTGCCCTGGACTCCAACACCACCACCTGAGATCTGGGCGGCCCTCCAAGCCCCATTTTGGACCCCCATGCCCTCCGGCGCTGCTACCCGAGACCCAGAGTCTACACCTCTCTCACCTGTGCGGGAGCCCCTGTGCGGTGCTTCAGAGCCCGGATACCCTCCAGCTCCGGAACCCAAGACCCAAGCGACCGTCTATACCTCCTCAGAGCCAGGGCACTCGCCAGTGCCACCACCCAAGTTCCAGGAGCCAATGCACCTCATGGGGGCCCGCGTACAATCCTCAGCGCCATGCCTCAGCGCCTGTGCACCCTCAGGCACCACCACCTGATATCTGGAGTTCCCACCCCCCTCAAGCCCACGTGATATACTCAGTGCCATGCATCAGAGCCTGGGCAACCTCCAGCAACACCCCCGCCCCAAGACCCAGAGCACATGTGCACCACTTGGGGCTCAGGTGACATTCAGCATCCGCGCCTTGGAGACCAGACATCTTCCGGTACCATCAACCATGCCTCATAGCCCATATCCAACACTGCACCTCGATGTGCACCTCACATGCCAACACCTGAACTCTGGAACCTGCATGCACACCCGCCACCCCCCCCCAAAAAAAAAAACGCACCCTGGTCAACCAGATGGGAAGGAAACACAGCCTGCAGAGTACTGACCCAATTGGAACTACAGGGACCATCAAGAGGTCTTATACATAGAAAGGAATATGATGCAGAGGCAACAGAAACACAAAATTGAAAACACCGAAAATATGAGAATGAGGAGCAGTGAAGAAACAAGAAATACTCACAATGCATCAAGTGAGATTACTGATACTGACCTACAGGAAATGCAAGACGGAGAATTCTGAATTTTGATCTTCAGAATGATGAAAGGCCTCAAAGAAAGCATTGAGGAGATGAAGGAGGAAGTTGAGGCTCTAAGAAAGAATCAGAAAGAAACACTGAACGAAATGAAGGAGTCAATAAATGAATTAAAGACTGAAATAGAAACCAACTCTTGTAGCCTCGACCATATGGAAAACAGGGTATCACTCCTGGAGACCGTTAATTCAAAACTGAAAACACAGTCAACGATATACAGAAGATATTACAACAACACACCCTGGCCATCCAAGAAATAAAGAACAATACAAGATGTCCTAATCTAAGGATGAAAGGCATCAAAGAAGGATTAGAAATACAGACCAAGGGTATAAGAAACCTCTTCAAAGAAATAATTTCAGAGAATTTTCCGAACATAGGAAAGAATTTGGACATTCACATACAGGAGACATATGGAACACCTTTAAGACAGGACTAAAGAAGGACCTCACCACGTCACGTAATATTTAATATGTCTAACGTAGAGGCCAAAGAAAGAATCCTAAAAGCAGGAAGAGCACTAAAACCAATACTTCATAAACTATTCCATGAAATTTAAAGAGATGGAATTCTTCCAAACTCCTTTTATGAGGTCAAATCACATTAATACCAAAGCCAAATTAAGATATCTCAAGAAAAAAGAATTACAGACCAATATCATTAATGAATATTGAGGCAAAAATTTATATAAAATACTAGCCATGCACATTCGAAACCATATTGAAAAAATCATACACCATGACCAAGTTGGTTTCATTCCAGGAAAGCAAGGCTGGTTCAACATATGCAAAACAATACATGTTATTCACCATATAAATCGAACTAAAAACAAGAATCACATGATCATTTCAATAGATGCGGAAAAAGCACTTGACAAAATTCAACACCCATTCATGTTAAGAACTCTACAGAAAATCGGAATAGAAGGAACATACCTCAACATCATTAAATCAATATATAAGAAACCCAAAGCCAACATCATATTGAATGGGGGAAAATTGCCGAAATTCCCCTTAAAAACAGGAACAAGACAAGGATGCCCACTATCACCACTCCTTTTCAACATAGTTCTTGAAACTCTTGCCAGAGCAATAAGACAAGGGAAGCATATCAAAGGAATTCAAATAGGAAAAGAATTAAAATTATCTTTATTTGCAGATGACATGATCCTATATCTAGAAAAGCCAGAGAACTCAACCAAAAATCTACTAGAGCTGATTAACAAATTAAGCAAAGTACCTGGATACAAGACCAACCTAAATAAATCAGTAGCTTTCATATATGCCAACCATGAATCCACTAAGAATGAAATCCAGAAAACAATTCCATTCACAGTAACTTCAAAACCAATCAAATACCTAGGAATAAACTTAACCAAAGAGGTAAAAGACCTCTACAATGAAAACTATAGAACACTGAAGAAAGAAATTGAAGATCTTAGAAGATGGAAAGATCTCCCCTGCTCTTGGATAGGCAGAATAATATTATCAAAATGACCATTCTGCCAAAAATGATCTACAGAATCAATGAAATCCCTATCAAAATACCATCATTTTTAAAAGATCTACAAAAATCAGTCATTAATTTTATATGGAGAAACAAAAGACCCAGAGTAGCCAAAGCAATTCTCAGCAATAAGAACCATGCAGGAGGCATAACAATTCCTGACTTCAAATTGTAGTACAGAGCTATAGTAATAAAAAAGCATGATACTGGCACAAAAACAGACACATAGACCAGTGGAACAGAATAGAAGATACAGAAACAAGTCCACAAACTTATAGTCAATTGATTTTTTACAAAGGAACTAAACTCATAGGTTGGAGAAAGGACACTTTTCAATATATGGTGTTGGGAAAACTGGTTATCTACCTGTAGAAAGATGGAGCTGAATTCTTACCTCTCACCCTGCACTGGAGTCAAATTGAGATGGATCAAAGACCTGGAGAACCCTCAGTGGAACAAGGGAAGTGGTACAAGGGAAGGGGTAGGGCAAGAAAGAAGTGAATTAATGGAATTACTATCATAAACAATATGTACATTTGAAAATATACCAACATCATTCTTGATACTTCATATGGGTGGGGGAGGCGGGGGGGGACACTAAGAGCTGTATGCATGTGTTATGTTAACATCAAATAAATATTCATTGTGATGAAAGATTCCAATGCACCAATAAAAACACGTTAAAAATATATACAAAGTTCTAACTCCCACTTAAACCTCACATAGTCTTTTGCCGCGCCCGCGCAGCCTGGACCGAGTCTCTGCGGAGGGTGTCGGGATTGATCACACAGGGACACAAGTTTGAGGTTAAAGGCTCACAGTTAATACTGCCGCCCGACTTTATTTAGCCCAGTCCTTATATACCTTCCTAGAGCCTCAGAAAAAGATACAAGGTCCTTTCACCATACAATGTTAACATTTGTCTGGGCAAACAGAATGTTCCCAGACAACCTTCTCCCCCCTTCCGGGGTCAAGTCTCTCCTCTGAGAACATTTAGCTG
>PVJS01052234.1:0-13684 GCA_004027185.1 Glis glis
ATGAGATTATACCAACATCATTCTCAGTGCTACATGTGGGGGGGGGAGGCGGAGGGAGGTGGGGGGGAGGGACACCTAGAGCTGTGTGCATGTATGTTAACACCAAACTGATACTCATTGTAATGTGAGACTACAACGCACCAATAAAAACATAAAAAAAAATGAGGATCAATACATGGAATTGCATTAACCAGAAGAGCTTCTGTGCTCCAAAGGAAACTATCAGGAACCTCAACAGAGAGCCAACAGAATGGGAGAAGATTTTTGCCAGCTACTCCTCTGATAGAGGACTAATATCTAGAATATATAGAGAACTCAAGAAATTCACCACCAAAAACACAAACAACCCAGTAAAAAAATGGGAAAGTGAACAAACTAGGCACTTAAGAAAAGAAGAAATACAAATGGTCAATAAATGTATGAAAAAATGTTCAACATCATTAGCAATCAGAGAGATGCAAATGAAAACTACCCTGAGATTTCTCCTAACCCCAATTAGAATGGCAATCATTAAAAACACAAACAATAACAAATGCTGGTGAGGATGTGGAGAAATAGGAACTCTAATACACTGTTGGTGGGATTGCAAATTAGTGCAACCACTTTGGAAAACTGTGGAGGATCATTAGAAGAATGAGAATGAACCTACCATATGACCCAGCTATACCACTCCTAGGTATCTACCCAAAAGAATGAAAACCAAACTACCAGAGTAATGCATGCATATCTATGTTTATAGCTGCACAATTCACAATTGTCAAGCTATGGAACCAGCCAAGATGTCCCTCAACAGATGAATGGATTATAAAACTATGGGATATATACACAATGGAATTTTACTCAGCCATAATGAAGAACAAATTATGTCATTTGCAGGGAAGTGGATGGAACAATGCTAAGAGATCAGTCACAAAAAGTGAAAATTCAAATGTTCTCCCTGATATGCAGAAGCTAAGGAGAAAATGGGACATGGAGGGGGGACTCCAGACAAAGGAGGAGAAACCTTTGATGAGTGAAGAAGGCTATATAACTGAAGAAGATGGGAAGGGGAAGAAGAAAACATCTCAATGGACATGATGTACATGCACAGACTTAATAGTCAATCACTGTGCTGAGCATGGGAAGGAGGGGGGGATAGGGCAGGAACTGGGGGAGGGCTCGATGAATGCTGTATGCATGTATGCCTCTACCACCCTGAACTTCATCAAGATGTATGATTACAATTCATCAATAAAAATTTTCAAAAACTGGGTCAGACACAAACACTCTTACTATTTTTTTATTTAAATTTTCTAATTGTTAAGGTGAGAAATCTCTTTGGAGACATATTTGAAGTAGCTGTTTCCCAAGGTTCCAATGCAGAACTGTTAATTTTAATAAAAATTTTATATTTTAAAATATATTGAAAATTTAGCTATACCTGTAGACCTATACTTTTTCTAGGGTGTTTTTAAAAAAGGAAATGATACAATTTTATATCTTTCTCTGATTTTTTGTAGTTTAATTAGTCTTCATGGAACTGAATATATTCTTGAGTGTACATGAGAAGAACAACGTATTCATGGTTAGTGATTGAAAATATTTAATTCTTTTGATTTCTCATTCCATATTATAGTTTCATTATTTGATAATATCCCTCTCCTTATAAACTTCCATTTATATTATCAGTCCTCTAAAGATGGTCCAAAGTCACAATAACCACACACATTAGGGTGACAAAAATACAAAATTTAGATAATCACAAGGGTTGTAGCGAATTGTGGAAATTTTGTCGTGGAAAAATTTGGACATTCACACATTGCCAGTGGGACTGTAAAATGTGTAGCCATATAAGAAAACATTTGGTAATTCTTCAAAAGTGTTAAACAGAATTTTCATATGACCCAGCAGTTCCCCTCCTAGTTATATACCCAAGCGAACTGATGACATATTTCCATGCAAAAATCTGTATACTTATGTTCACTGCACGGTTATTTATAGTAGCTCAAAAGCAGAATCAACCCAAATACACATCAACTGATGAATGGGTAAACAAAATAACCATGTGATGGAATATTATTTGGCAACAAAAATGAATAAAGTATAGATACATGCTATAGAATGTTGGATCCTTGAAAACATTATTGTAAGTAAAAGGAATCAGTCATAAAAGTGTCACACAAATTATATTATTCCATTTATGGAATAGGTCCATAATAGGTAAATCCATTAAGGCAAGAAGTAGATTAGTGATTTCCAGTGGCTGGGATAGAATAGAATGACATGTGATTGCTAATGGGTATAGAATTTCTTTTTGGAGTGATGGAAATATCCTTAAATTAGGTAGTATTGATGATTATGCATTCTGTGATGATAGTAAAATCCACTGATTTGTTACACTTTTGAAAGGATGAATTGTATGAAAAGTATAGCTCAGTAAGGGTGTTATTTAAAAACTTGTCTGGTAGTCAAAACTGTCTTATTTGATTTATTTTTTTCTATTTAAAAAATGCAAGAGAAAAGTTTCCAAAATTATTCAGCATTGTAGTGTGGGGCCAAATACTCTTGATTCTGAAATTGAATGTGAAATAATCTTACATGTTTGTATAATCTGAAAATGTTAGCAAAAATTTCCCTGAAAGCTGAGTGTAATAAGGAGGACCACAGTTCTAGTTCATTGAGGCATTTACTTTTGTTTTAAGTGCAAGTGTTGGGGAAAAACAGAGGTAAATTTACTAGCATGATGTATTTATTAACACTCCCTAGACAATAACAGACTAGTAAACTAAAGCACAGAGATTTAAATAGAAATATTGCTGGTAAATAACAAAACCATGATAATAATCTTGGATAGGAATGTTTAACCAATTTTTAGTTTAGAAAAATCTAAAGATAATATTTTAAAATCATTTTACACTTATTATGGTGCTTATATTAGCTAATACATATATAATATTATATGGCTGGGACTATTTTAAGAATTCCATGTTTATTCAACCATGTAATCCTTATATAACAACTCTGAGGAGTGGTTCCTATTATCATATTCTTATCTCCATTACTGATAAGAAAACTAAACACAAGCCCAGTGTGGTGGTGCATGCTTGTAATCCCAGTATTTGGGAGGCTGAGACAGGAGGATCGCAGGTTCAAAGCCAGCCTCAGCAATTTAGCGAGATTCTCAGCAACTTAGCGAGACTCTGTTTCCAAATAAAATATAAAATAGGTCTGGGGTGTAACCTGGAGGTAGAAGACCCCTGGGTTCCATCCCCAGTACCACACACACACACAAAAAAAAAAAACTAAACAGAAAAATTAAGTAAGTTGACTATAAGTAACTGGCCTAGAAAGTACGGCCAAGCAGCCTGACTCCAGACCTCTAGTTCTCAAGTACTATGCTGTGCTGCCTTTCTAGTACTGAGCATCAAGCCTTTCTCTTAGGCACTCAATACTTTTTTTTTTAAATTGAACTGAATAAATGTATAAATCATCTTTGTAATATTCACTGAGTTTTCATCTTTAGTTGAATAATCTATTTCAGGTATCAGAATTAAGTAAGGGAGAATGATATCCCACCAAGATTTTTAAGTGTTTCACTTTCATATAGTTTATGAGGTATTATAGTCTAGGTACCATGTAAGAAATTTATGATGCACTATATATATAGTATTGATATATATCTGAGAGCTAATCCTGCAATAAAGAAGCTTGCTTATCTTTCCTTTAACCTAAACTTATTCAACCATAGAATCCTTGGAGGAGGGCAGTAAAACCTCTTAATAGCCTACAGAAGTAAAGTTTTCCAGAATACAAAACAAATGTTAAAATTACCAAGATGGAAGTAACTCTCACATTTTTAATCATCGACACTATTTACTAATGGGAATTTTTAACATTCATTAAATATCTATTTCCTAACTCCATAAGTTATTTATGTTTGTTTCTAAATACGCAAAGATCGATTATATTCTCTCAAATAATTATATTTTTTATATTCTAACCAGATGTCACATAGAAGTTGTAAGAATGTTTACTATTTATTCATTTGTATAAACAAGAGCTAAATTCAAGAATAAAACATCTCCACAGCTCTAATCTCCTGAATATGCCAGCTATTCTCTGGCTGAAGATAGATAAAGCATTTCCTTAAAACCAAATGGGTCAACTCATCCCTCAGAATATTCACACTAGGAAGTGATTGAAATATTTGGGGAATACACACCAATCTTGAATATGGCACTTAAACTGTTTTGTTATAAAGGTCTTGTTAAATGACTTAATGCTCATATGTTCTGTCTACTACCACCTATTCTATTGTAAAAACTTAAAATCTATTGTAAACTACTTAAAATATGCAACACTTACTCCATTTACATATTTCCAAATTCTATTCATTTTTGGAGACTCCAGTCAAATGCACAAAGCTTCTCTACAGCCTTTTAAAATTTCCAAGTCCAATGTAAATTCTCCCTAAGACTCTCTTGTAGCATACTATGACAGCAAACAGTCTCAATACTGAAGTTAATTTTTTTTAACTTTTTATGTTCATTTATTGGTGCACTGTAAATTATAATTATACATTTTGATATATGTCAGGGTATGAACATCATACATGCACACATTGCACATTTAGCCCTCCCTCCAATCCCACCCTATTCCCTCCCCCTTCCCTCCCTTTCATGCTCCAGATAGTGAAGTTAATTTATTTAGGTTGCATTTATTTTTCTCCGATAGACTGTAAGCTCCTCAAGGGAAAGATCCATGTGTCATCTAACCTTGTCGTTCCTAAAGTGCCTTGTTCCCATAGTGAACAAAGTACATATTTGAGAAATGAACCCATGAATGAGTGAATAACATTGATAGTTTTGGTGAAAAAACAAATTGCTTTCTATATCACCTTTAAAATGAATGTATTTCATTACTTCCTTTGAATAATAAAAGGAAATTTTCCAGTGTTAGAGCTATATTCTCCAGAAACAACTTTAATCACAGCAGATTTATACACTGAGCTGAGTAGTAAATTCCTTTTAGTATTGATCCTGTTTAGAATAGTGAGTGACTTTGGACAATTTCAATCTTGTAAAGTAGAACATTTAGCAATGACATGTCAGAAAAGCCTATGCTCTATTAGAAATAGCAGCAGATTTATTCCAGCATTTATCTGGTTTATGCAGAATTGCTGGTCTCCTCTGTCCTATATATGACAATCTCATATGTCTCAGCATGCTTAGGCTTACATCTAGATGAACAATACTTCTGAAGTCAATTTTCAGATTGTTAAAGAAGAGAGTGAGTGTCCTGATAAACGGTCAGGGTACTATAGTACTAGCTCAGAATGCATCTACCTTGTTTTAACATCAGAAAGTTATAAAAATGAGAAATGAATCTCGGAGAGATGAGGAGGTTCAAAAGTAAACTCAGGCCAGGCGTGGTGGCGCAAGCTTGTAATCCCAGTACTTTGGGAGGTGAAGACCGGAGGATCCTGGTTCGCGGCCAGCCTCAGCTCTCTCTCTCTCTCTCTCTCTACTTAGTGAGGCCCTCTGCAACTTCGTGAGACCCGGTTTCAAAATAAAGTATAAAAAATAGGGCCGGCCGGGGGTGTAGCACGGAGGTAGAACGCCCCTGCGTTCAATCCCCGGTACCGCAAAAAAAAAAAAAAAAAAAAAAGTAAACTCAGTGTAGCAGATTATGGCTAGGCCTATTGATGTGAATCCTATTCCCTCCCAAGTAAATTAGTTCTTTCAAAATTAACAATCTGAATTGACATAAAGTCAACTGGACTAAAAGCAATTGTTACTATTTATTTGGTGACTCTTATGTTCCAGGCACTATCCTGGATGGTTTATCTCATTTAATTTTTGCAACATCCTATAAGAAACGTAACAAAACTATTTAGAAATCAGGAACATGAAGCTTAACAAGGTGAACACACTTGCCCCAAAGGTAAAGTGTGCAAGATGGAATTTAGGCCTGTCATAACTAATCCCATGCTAATATGACTTCTCACATCCTTATATTTTTAATTAACTATTTCATTAGTGCATTGCACTTATATATCATAATAAGGTTCAATGTGATAAAAACATCCATGTGCATAGATAGCTCTTGGTGTATTTCCCTCCATATCCCACACTGCTCACCACTCCTCCTTCTCTATAGGTGTTAGTGAAATTTGTAATAATACCTTCACATATTGCCATAGTATTATGTGAACTGTTTGCTTTCTTGGTCCTCCCTCTTCCCCTGACTCCCTCCCCATCTCCTTCCACTACTCTACAGGTCTTTCTCCACATTATTTAAAGTCCTTTATGCTTCCTATTTTCTCATATGAAAGAAAATATAGTACATTTGACCTTCTGAGACTGCCTGGTGTCAGTATAATATTCTCTAGTTCCATCCATTTTCCTGTGAATGACATAATTTTGTTTTACTTTATGGCTGAGTAGAATTGCATTGTGTGTGTAGATCACATTTTCTTTATCTATTATCATATTTTTACAATAAATACTGATTTGCTCATTTTGACCATACGCATAATTTTGAAATAATATTTTTTGGTGGGAAGGACAGTGCATACTATTTATTGAATAGGCTCTTTCCACAATTCTTCTAATTATTGTAGTCTATATTCTACTATATAATACTATATTCTCAAAATTCTGGATCTAGTAGTGTTGTGATTTTCTTTTACTTGTTTTCTTATTTCCAACACTAGGAGTTTTCTCAGGGATTAGCAATAACATTGTGTGCATTCAGCAATTCAAGAAGAGTAAGTAAAGTCATTCTACAGACAATATAAATTCATTCAACTAAAATGTATTGGGCACCTATTATATATCAGGCACTCTTCTTAAGAATTGAAAATACAATGGATCTTGTCATCAAAGGGCTCATAAAACAGGGGGAGGAAGAACAGATTATTAACAGAATAATTACACACAGGACCTTAGGAGTTGCGAGGCTATGTTTTAACTATCTTAACTGGTGATTCCAAATTATTCTAGATTAAAAAAAGTTTAAAGAGCTCTCAGCAGAAAAAAAAACAGCATAGTATATATCATAGTGGTTAAGATAGCTAGGACCTGGGTTCAGATAAACTTCGGTTTCAATCCAGTTTTATGACCTTCAACAATTTATTTCAATTTGTAATCATTAGTTTCCTCATCTGCTAAATGATGATAATAAACTGAACTCATAAGCCTGTTTGAGAAATGAAGTCATGCTTATATGTGAAACATGATAACCAGGTAGTAAAAATAGGTAAATAATCATTATTTCATTTTTCTTCTTAGAAAATCAAAGTGCTCATTGTGATCTAGAAAGCACATCCTGCAATAAGACCTTTGTCTAACCCAAACTCATTTGACAATTTTACAAGTTTTCCTGTAATATTTATTGATCACATGCATAGTTATTATCTAAAGGAGCACATTTTGGAAAATGCTGTTCTAAATATTCAAATGCCGATGAGAAATAAAAAGGTGAATGTCCTTAATGTATTAGTATCTTAATATAATTTAATTTTAAAATATTTTGCCATTTTTAATTTAATATAGTGGCCAAGAAACAGAGCTCTGGGGCTGGAAAATCCTGGTTTAGTTGCTGGTGACATTCATTACTAGTTGTGGGATTTAGAGAAAAGTACTGTCTCAGCCTTTATTTCCTCAATTACATACCTAGAGAAATGATCTCTACTTCTGTGCAGTGGTACTGAAACTTAAATGTGTTAATGGAAGAAACGTGATCACCTAAAGCATGATATAAAACTTCTCCAAAAGATTTAGCTGCTATTATATTTATTGATTTGAAATTATTATAATTATTGCTTTTAAAGTACTACATATCCTATTAATGAATAAAGTATTGATACTTTTAATTTATAGTACTGTCATCTACTATTAAACACACATACACACATATAAGAAATTATAGTCAATCTAAATTACCTGTTTGGAATTATCAGAATTACATATTGGAACACAGCGGAGAATGTCAATCACTCCAACTCTTCTCTCTGTGCATGTCTGCAGATCTTTGCCTGGTTTGCATTGTTGTAGGGAGGGACCTTTTCCCAGGGTGGCTTTCCACAGTGTGGAGCTAACATCTGGAGACTCTTATAACCTGGGACAGGTTATAAGAGTCTTTTCAATCAAAGAGCAGGTCTCTAGAAAAAACTTTTCTCTTTCTATAATTACATCAACCAAGTGTTATCAACATTCTTAGACTAAATTTAAAAGCCTCCTCTCCCTTCCCCTGAAAGCAGTCCTCAGGAGTTCCTTTGTTAATGTTAATTGGGGACAATCTCAAGTGTTAACACTACTGTCTTTTCTATGCAAGGATGATGTTAAAGAATACAATTAGTGTGGTGTGTACACATTTTGGATTATTTTTTCCTGTTCTGTGGGTGATTTTGGGCTGATCTTGCAAGAATGTCTTTTATTTCATTTCCTTTGTCAGCAAGGGCTTGTATGACGAGTGCAGTTTATAGAAGTTGAGGGTAATGTGTGGTCAGAAAAGAGGACAAAGCAGAGAGACAACAAGGTCTTGACCACTGTACTGCTGGCACATTTCTCTAACATTGGTGTTAACGAAGATCATTCTAATAAAAACAGCCAGCTGCATCTAAATGGGAAGTCAATGACACCTGCTCTTCTGCCCAGTGAATCAGTGCTTGCAAGTGGCCACTGATTGAACATGTTTATGCAATCTTTTTAGGAAATTAAGACATTGGCTGTGATAAAAATCCTCTTGCCTAAGAAAACGGAGCCAGGATATATATTTTATGGTATTAAAATTACTGAATTTGAGCTGACTCAGGTTTTGGGGTTTGGGGAAGCAATAGAATTTTTCATTACATTCTTAAGTAGCCTACATTTATGCTAGAGAGAAAACAAAACAAAACAGGATGGAAATAGTATTGAGATTCCTTGGCTCTGTTTTCAAGCCAAGCAAGTGAAGCCCAATATGCTGTTAATAAAGCAATTTTATCATGCAAATACTTTTCATTCCCTCAAAGTAATATTTAAGTAAACATTTCTAGGAACATGTTTTTCCAAGTGGCATTTTCTCTCCTGCTGACTTTTAAGGGCATTTTTTTTTTTGCAAAAAACCATGTTGGTTTGCATTATTTTCCTTAGAAAGATATCCGAAATTCAATAGCTAATTTAGCATTTTGTTCACAATTTATTACCTTCTTAAGTGTCATTCAAAAGCAGAACCGGTAACTCATTTGGCATTTAGTACACTCATATTCAATCATGAAGTGGCGATAAGAGAAGCAGATTTTTATTTCTATTTCAAAGACCTTTTCAATACTCTTTGATAAAAGTTAGCAGGTTTAATGGGAAAAAGTGGAGGAAACTGTGGAAGTCGGAGGCCAGTAGAAATGTTTGGTGTTATTGATCCATTTATATTATATTGATTTACTGAGCTCCTTTTGTTTGCCACACATTAAATGGTAAACATGAAGATGATGGAAATTTCACCCTCATAAAATTTATAGTATAGTAGGAAGAATAAAGATAATAATAGTGCTAAGTGAGATGCTAAGTGTTATAAAGCAAATATAAATAAAATCTTTTGGGAGCACAGAGGATACTGAAATTATTTTTTAGCTGTGAAAAATAAGGCTGCTTTAGGAAGAGATGGTACTACAACCTGGCCTAGAAAGATAGGTAGAAGGAGAAGTATTGCTTTAAATTATTTTAGAGATGTAAGACATGCCTCTCAAAAATATCTAGAACATTCTACCTCTCCAAAATCCCATCCCATGAAAAAAATCATTATTTGACACTTGGTCAAAACGGGTAGAAAGTGCATCACAGGAGGATGGAAGAACCACAAACTTCGGGACATCAAATATATTTAAGAAATACAGTGTCAGTGAGATTCGAACAGAATCAGTGGTATGTAGAAAAATGTTTCACAACCAGCTCGTTCCTGAAAGAAAACCTTATTTGTGGTACTTGCCCATTTTCTTGGTGTAAATATTCCTACCATGGCAGATTTCAAGCTACCAACAGTATATCACTGCACTCAGAGGAAAGAGGAAATGCCTATCATTAGCTCCCCTACCTGCTTTTTTTTTTTTTTTTTTTTTTTTTGCAGTACCAGGATTGAACCCAGGGGCCTTCTACCTCAGCGCTACACCCCCGGCCCTATTTTTTTTTATACTTTATTTTGAAACCGGGTCTCACAAAGTTGTGGAGGGCCTCACTAGGTAGGGAGAGAGAGAGAGAGAGAGAGAGAGAGCTGAGGCTGGCCGTGAACCCGGATCCTCCAGTCTCCGCCTCCCAAAGTACCAGGATTGCAAGCGTGCGCCACCACGCCCGCCCCCCCGCCACCTGTTCTTGGTCTTCAGGACTCAGCTGAACAGAATCCTGGGTTCAGATTGGAGGTACTTAAATTTCACTACTTAGGAGATTGAACCATAGTCTTTATTTAATGGGAATACATTAAAGCTTATGAGCAGGCAAACGATATAACTGTTATATTAATGTCCAGGTTTTAATTTAAGTTGTGATTGAGGGAATGAACTAAAAGAATAGGTGTAGAAGCCTTTAGCAGGATGATACACAGGGAAAATTATCTGAATATTTGTTTGTAATGAGGAAAAGGAAGCTGCCAAAGATCAGTATTTTTACTATGCTATTAATTAAGCATTCTTATGTTACTTTGCCTATATATCTAATACTCTGTTTTTCCTTTGGTTCAATTTTATTTTCCTGGAAACTACACCATATTCTTTCTCATTAACTGCTTTTAAGTCCACTTCAGTCTTGAGACTTTGGAGTAGGTGTGTCAGTAGCATGACACACTGAATCCACTTTCTTAGAAGCTAATGAGGGAGCAGCAAAGGCTAACAGATGAGAAAATTAAGATTTCTCTAAAAAGTGGGGGAAAACATACCTTCACCTTTTATGATCCTGAGGGTTTTGTAAAGAACTGAACATAAAAGCACTTTGTGAGTTGTCATGAATCCTTTAACAAGGTAAACAACAATTATTAATAGGAAAATAATCCTTTCTTGCTAATATTGGGAGAACAGGGTAGTAAAAACAGGAATTAATTGCATAGTTTTATTTGATATTACTGTCTGAAGACCCTTAGCAACACATAAGGAACCGGTTCTTGTCTCTATTTGGAAGCAGAGAAACTTCCCGCAGAGCATACAGTGTTTCACCTGAAGTCATACAAAGCTTTATATGTAGTACCAAAGCCTTGATTGAATTAGGTTGGGTAATTTACAATCAAAGGTTCTGTTTTGCTTTCTGCTAAAGGTATTAAATAGCTAAGGAAGAGTGGAAGTAGTAGTAACAGATTTAAATTTTTGAAAATGTACAAAAACACAAAATGAAATAACAGAATGGAGTCAAGTAAGAACAGTGGCCCTATGCTGCCTGTCTGTGCTAGGCCCTTTACTGTCTCATCCTGTAATTACTGCAGTAGTTTCATGGCTACGGGCCCTGCCAGATTCACTCTTGCAAGTCACCAGTTATACTTTGATAAGAGTTAGCTTATTAAGACAAATTCCAGCCTGACTAGACTGTCTACATTTTCTACCTCAGTATTTCTAAATTCTTTCATCTATTTTCCGAAGTCACCCTTCATATTCCCTATTTAGAAGTTGATGTGATTGCACTATCTTCAGTTTTTATTTTCTCATATTTGTAGATGGGAAATAGGTCCTCAATAAATAGTTTTTAATGGATTGACTCAGAAGTAATTCCCCCATTTTGCATTAACAAGCTATCTCCCATGAAGACCTAAGATCCAAAAGAGTCATGAAAATTATAAATGCTGGTATAGCCTCGGTGTTTGTTCCGTCTTGCTTGGCATTTTATTCTTGGCTTCACCCAATTCTGAAAAAAGCAATAATTTACATTGTCAGTACATGGAGCTGTAAGATTGACTATTAGGTCTCAATTTATTGGCCAATTCTGTGTAAATAATCCATTAAGCAAAACAGCTGCTGTAATTGCTTTTTTATTCACTGTTTCCTCACTGTTATATTGAATGAAATACCTCAGTCAACAATAATTTTGCACATTCTGTGTCACGTTAGTATGGTGTGGTAGAGCACAAACTCTAGATTCAGACAGCAGGAACCGAAATCATTGTGGGACTCTAGGTAATTTTTATAACTTTCTTAAGTCTTGGTTCACTCATATGTATGCAGATAAATAGAGATAATAGTATTTTTCTTGAGGAATATGTGTTTTAATCTTTATGTTCCATGCAATTATAGATAAATGTCAGTGATCTATATGTTATTCAGGATACGGTATACACTTATCAGAATACAATATATGAATATAAAGTATTTTATTATATACAAATCTAGAAAGGTATTTTAAGTTCTTTTTCCTCAGAGTTCAAAATTAATGACAAAAGAAAATTACATATACATATACATATATATTTACTTAAATGGTCTACAAAGAAAAGTATGTTAATTCCTCAGAAACATATTCACTCTATTACTTTAAAAAACAAGAATAAAAGATAAAAACATCCATAAGCTTTATGAGCTCAAGAGCAAAATTGGCTTTTTCGTTTTTTTTTTTTTTTGCAGCACTGGGGATTGAGCCCAGGGGCATTCTACCTCTGAGCTTCACCCCCAGCCCTATTTTTTTTATTTCTTATTTTGAAACAGGGTCTAATTAAGTTGTGGATGGTCTCACTAAGTAGCTGAGGCTGGCCGGGAACCCAGATCCTCCGGTCTCAGCCTCCCAAGTACTGGGATAACAAGTGTGCACCACCACACCTGGCGCTTTTTAACTTTTTAACATGGAAGGATGTTCCAGGAAACTTGGACTTTGTATATGCTTTTAGATGATATTTTATATGACTTTCTGTTCAAGATTCTAATATTTCCACCTTCCTATCCCCGAGAAACTTTCTATGAACAAGAGGAAAAAGATAAACCATTGTAGTTACACGCTGAACAAGTGAGTGGATGGTTAGGTGACTCGATCCAATTAGAGAGTATTAGTTAGGTAGCATTAAACTGTTGACTGGCAGCCATGTTGAGAGAATGCTAAACTACAGTATATACCCAACATTGACTAAAATAGAATTGCACATGCCATGGAGGATGTGACTGCAAATTTCGGATTCGTGCCAGTAGGTAAACTACAGAAGTCTTCCTAATTTCTTTTTTGGCATTCCTGTGAGAGCCATTTGTTTTGGTATGCAACTTGAGTGTGGCTTTTATCTGGCAGGATGAGCTTCTGCAGCAATGAACCTAACCCACCGTGGACAGATAAAAGCAACAGAACAATATTGAGGCTGATTTACAAAGCACTTGTCATTTTCATTCTTCATTCCAGCTCTGATTAATTGTGTCACTAATGTCACCATTTGTGAAGATTTGAGAGAGAGGGGGTTGCAGATGTGACATAGGATCGAGAACCCTTCCAGGAATATTTCTAATGAGTTAAGGGGAAAGATAGTTACTAAAATGACAAAATATTTTCTTTTTCGCTGACAGAAATAAAGGCATTTTTGAGGTTCTTGATTGTTTCCTTTGCTGCACAAAAACTCTTTAGTTTAATGCAATCCCACGTATTAATCCTCATTTTAGTTTCCTGTGCCTTTGGGGTCTTGTTGAGGAAGTCTTTACCTGTGCCTATGTGTTGAAGTGTTGGGCCTATGCCCTCTTCGAGTAGCTGCAAGGTCTCTGGTCTGATTTCTAGGTCTTTGA
>PVJS01052235.1:0-13683 GCA_004027185.1 Glis glis
AGGAGGAGGAGGAGGAAGAGGAGGGGAGGAGGAGGAGGGGAGGAGAAAGTTAAGTAAAACTGATTAGGTCCAATATAACGGGAGTCTCTTATAAGAAAAAGATACTAGGACACAGACTGCCACAGAGTGGACACCACACCAGAAAATGAGAGACCTCAGAAGAAACCAACCTGCTGCACTTTGATCTCAGATTTGAAGCCCCCGGAGCTCTAAGACAATGAAATCGTGCTGTGGTTGTGGTGTTGGTTGCAGCAGGCCCCAGTGAACTCACACACAAAGGCAGGCTTGTCATATTAACCTTATATCTCACTATAACCTGAGCCACAAAGCTTTTGAATGGTGCCTGAGATAGTCCAAGCCAATCGGATGCAAGAACCACAGCCACACTTTTTCCCTGCGGCTGCCCAAAAGACCTGTGTGAAAGGTGCTGAGTCTGGTCTCAGCCAGCTGTCTCCTTCTGTGTTGAATGCCATCAGGGCGCAGGGTGCAGAATATAGAAGGTACAACCGAAATGCCCACCCCTGCAGCAGCCACGCAAGCCCCTTCCTGGGAAAGCCCTGCTGATTCAGTATTTAAACTCAATCCAGGGATAGTTTCCTTTATGAATTACATCTTGGGATTGTAGGGAAGCCAAAAAAAAAAAAAAAAAGTCTCCACACTCTGATGGAGTCTCAGTGCTGAGGATACCTAGAAGTAAACATTTGGTTCCGTGCTGAACATCCAATCCAGAGAGCATGGAGGATTTCATTATTAGTTTGGCTTACAATGTAGGAATTAAGATATAAGGGGCAGTTTGGAAAAGAAAAAAATAGGAAAACGTTAATATTCTGACACTGGAGATTATTTCCACAGCCCTCCTGAGGGAAGTTATTATTTATGTTCCTAATTAAGAGCTGCTTCTCTGGCAGTGTTCACATTCTCGTGAGAAATACAGTGTTGTTTTACTGAGATGGCACGGCAGCCTTCCGCTTGCCTGACACCTTGGGAGAAGCCGGCTTAGCATCCTTGCCACTTCCCTCTGGACAGGTCTGAAAGGTGGAGCGTCCCTCGTCCCTCTCCGCTGACACTTGGGAGTCTGAAAGGTGCCCTAGACTTTTCTCTGACTTTACTCCACCCACTGCTTACTCCAAGTGTTAGAAGTTAACAAACCCTGAACCCAAATGATAACATAAGCTTTCTATCTTTTCTGCTGAAAGAACCCAGGATTTCAGTTCACTCTGAACTTCCTGAATTGAGATTTTTTTTTTTTTTCTGATAGAGGATGAATACAGAAGAACTGTATTTCTAGGAAAGTAGTAATCTGCTGGATGGTATTTTACTAAGATCCTGTAGCAAAATAAAGGGTTTACCATAGGCTATTGACCTTTCAGTTGTTTGCAAAGATACTCATATTCCAAAGTTAGCACAGGCACTCACTGAGACCCTGGAGGACTCTTAAGATAATTTGAGTGGCTTGGATGCTTTGGTCGACTTGCTAGCTCATTTGCTGCATCATCAAGCAACCGAAGATGATACCGTGCACTCAGGCTTATGCAAACGTTCTCAACCAAAAGCAACGCACTTGAAAGTACTCTAGTTTTTTTCCCTTGAACCTCACTGTTATGGTGAGGCATAGAATGCCCACTGAAGAGCCCATTTATTTATTTATTTATTTATTTATTTATTTATTTATTTTGCGGTACCGGGGATCGAATGCAGGGGCGTTCTACCTCCGCGCTACGCCCCCGGCCCTATTTTTTATACTTTATTTTGAAACCGGGTCTCACGAAGTTGCGGAGGGCCTCACTAAGGAGAGAGAGAGAGAGAGAGAGAGGGAGGGAGCGAGCGAGAGAGCTGAGGCTGGCCGTGAACCCGGATCCTCCGGTCTCCACCTCCCAAAGTACTGGGATTACAAGCGTGTGCCACCACGCCCAGCTCCGAGCCCATTTATTAATGTTCAGAGTTGATGTAATTAAGTCATGAGGCTTATACTCTCGTCAGTAGATAAATCCACTGTGATGGATTTACTGGGTAGTAACCTGGGCAGGTGGTGTGTGGCTGGAGGAGGTGAGTCCTGGGGGTGTGTGGCCTTGGGGATTATGTATGGTTCTTCCTTCCCTTGCTCTCTCCCTCTCTCTGCTGTCTGCTCCATGCCCTAAGCTCCACAGACCTGTCCCTGAAATCACTACAACCTGTGAGTGGAAAATCTACCTTCTTCTATATTATTGTGGTCAGGCTTATTGGGTTACAACAGTTAGAATGCTGACTGAAACACACACTTTGATTATACTTCTCTTTTCTTATTTTGGTTTGGATTGTTTTCTGAGAGGAGATAATCAAGTGAGTTATAATTAAAGGATGGAGAGGAGTCCTGGAGTCAGGTGAGGCCCCCGACTTGCATAGCAAGCAGGATGGTCCTCAGTCTATGGAACCTTGGTCACAGCAGGCTGATCATTAGCAAAGGGATTTTCTAGAAAGCTGCTTATTAAGCTGGTAACCTTTGTAATATCATCATTATCAAGAATATGTAAAATAAAAAAGTTAATGGGAATAGAGTTTTTCTTCTAAATGCCTATCTAGCACATCTACTTAGGTTAAAATGTAATTTAAAGATATTTAAGTTTAAAATATAATATCACCTCTGTAGGATAGAAGATAACTTTTAAGAAGGTGTTTATGAGGATTGGATATAGGTGTGATCATTCAATTCCATCTATAATTTATTTCTTGCATTTTCAACAATTTTCCAAGACAAATAATTTGGAAAACAATGCTGCTATGTCTGGCCCATCACGTCCCAAATGCAGCTGTTTCCTTAATGACTGCTTAACTCACAGAGTTTGAAATAATGAAGACACCTGTGCAAGAACCCACTGAGAAAATGACCCTTTTAAAATGACTGGATATATACTTTTTTTAAAAAAATAATACATGAAAACTTTGGAAAAGCAAATAAATATAAAGTCAAATAATTATACCTATAGTTTCACATGTATTTCCCTGATCTCTTTTTAATGTTTTTCACATCCTAAACAGATGTTCTATTCTTCAACAACATGGATTTTAGAGAATTGTTATGAATTTTATATATGGGAGGTTGCAAGTGTTAAAATAGGAATAGCCAGTACCAGATACACTTCTAGATACCTTGACATAGATGCACACATTAAAATGAAAATGAAATACTATTTTTTAGCTCACTGGGTACAATTCAATTAAATCTAGGGTAAGTACAGGTTTACCCATTCCTGATCCTTTGAAGATAATTTTGTAAGTCTTCATCATAAAATCTCTCTACAGGTTTATACTTCCAGTGGTGAAATTTGGATTAATTGAACAGCAATGAAAAAAGAGACTACCAGCTTAATAAGCAGCCTTCTAGAAAATCCCTTTGCTAATGAATAGCCTGCTGTGACCAAGATTCTCTAGACTGAGGACCATCCTGCTTGGTATGCAAATCTTCTCTGTCACCTGACACCATGGCTCCTCTCCTTCCTTTAATTATAACTTGCTTGATTGTTTTATCTTGGAAAACAACACAAACTAAAATAAGAAAAGAGAAGTATAATAAAAATAGAGCCCCATTAATATGTTTTACATTCTTTTGATACTTAATTTTTGTTATTTTAAAATATCTATTAGCTGTATTTTTTAAGTTTACAGAGGAAATACAGAGATTGATTAAATGAAAATATGTGCTCACTACTCCAATGGGAAGGATTATATTATCTTCTTCATAAGCGTGCATATATTTATAAATATATATATCTATATATTAAATAAAACAATATGGAGCCCAATTTTCATCTCCTCCCTCTCTCCCGGATGTAAATATTAAGATGTTTCCCTATGCCTAAAGTTTTCATATCTCTATACTTTCTTCAAGTGAAAAAAAATCTGAGAATATTTTAAGTAATTATTGTACTACTATCCTGTCTTACTTGTCACGGTTTATTAGACATTGTGTTTTTATCATCTATTATTTTAACTAAGCAATGTTTACTATTTTTAGCCAACAAATTTAAATTACCAGTGTGTTTCACCCATTATCAGACTACTTTTGTTTCTGTTTTCCATCTTTTTTCTCCCAGAAATATAAACTTTAGTATCTCTTTCAGCGAGGGTTCATAAAAAGTAAAATCTTTTAGCCTCTACATGTCTGAAAGTTTTACAGTTTTCTCTCACTCAGGAGTTTTAACTTAGATGTGCATAGAATTCTATTTTTCTGTGACGTGTACTTTATGGCATTGAGCAGTTAGATGCTACCCCTTAGTCAGTGGTCTTTATACTAGCTCTCTTTACTGGAAGGGGCTTTCACTTGTTTGTTATTCTCAATAAATTTGAGCAGGTATGAATATGCTTTTATTTATTGTTTATATCATGTTGAGGGTACTGACATCTGATGACGAATGGTTTTGGAATATTCTTAGCCAGTACCAAGATTTTATTTGTCTAAAGTGAATTTTAAACATTCGCTTGTTCATATTTTGAAGAATTTGTTGATCTTTATGGTCTGAATCTAGAAAGTCCCCCAAAATCTTGTGTGGAAAGTATGGTCCCTAATGCAGCAGGGTTCAGAGGTTGAGCTTGACGATAGGTGGGTCACCGGGGGGTGTGGTCTTGAGGACCATCTGTCCCTGGCCCTTTCTTCTATCTCTTTGCTTCTGGCTGCCATCCGTTAAGCCTCTGTTCTCTACCATGCCTACCACCATGATGTTTTTGCCTTGGAAATGGCCGATCATGGATGAAACCTCTGAAGCCATGAACCAAAACAAAACTTTCCTCTTCGAGGTTGTTCTTGTTGGGTATTTGGTCACAGTGATGAAAAAGCTCACATAGGATTTAAATCAGCCTTGTTAATCCTTATGTGGAGAGATTACAAAATGGTGTGTGGTGTGTGTGTGTGTGTGTGTGTGTGTGTGTGTGTGTGTGCTTAGCTTGGGAGTATGTGTGCATGCGTGTGTATGTGTTTAGAAATAAGCATGCTTTTATTTTGACTTTTTACTTGGTATATAGTTCTTGTTTATTTTTTTAATTTAAGGCAGGATACACTGACTAGGTTAATTTATATCAAGCACTGTTTTATACTTAATCTGAATTTTATAATTCATAGTTATTTACATGCTTGATGGAATTAAAAACCTATATTCATAAATAGGCAACCATTATGAATAAAGTTAATTTGAAATAACCTATAGGATCAGTAGCTGATTACTAAATAATGGTTTCGCAATAATTTTTTTGTATTGCTGTAATTATATACCAGAGCCTGGGTAACTTCATAAGATAAAAAACTTTATTTTGACTCGTGGCTCCGGAGGTCTTCAGTAGAGCTGCAGCATTTGTTGATGTCCAAGCTGACAGAGTCATGAAGGATCTCTGGGAAGGGACAGGGGGCATGTGTGTGTGTTCTGGGATCTCTCTCTCCCTTTTTAATGAAGCCACCAAGAAACAGTCATGGGAACTCCTCCCTGATTCCTTTAATCCTAATCACTGCCCACAGGCCCTACCTCTAAACCTCACAGTCAGATTAAATTTCTATTCTCTCCATACCTCATGATGGGGATTAAATTTCAACATAGGAACCATTGGGTGGCACACCCAGACTATAACCAAACTATGGCTTGTTTCAACATGATTGTGGTGAAACTGTTTCTTTAATTATTTACCTAGTGAACATTTTTAAATTCTAATTTAACCCATTCTTTATATTGTCAGGAAAATTATGAAGGTAATGAAATCATCAAAGTAATTAATGAAATACTATTTCAGAAATCTTTGTATGTTCTTAAAATACTCAGTGTGATTTCTCTGTGAAGATTCCTTGATATCATGTATCTGAAAATTAAAAAAATATTTTCTGACATATTAACCAGTGAAATAAATGTTTAGTTTTAGGATTCAGTGAATTCATGCAGAGTGGAATAATAGTTTTTTTTTTTTTGTTTTTTGGTTTTTTTTTTTTGTGGTACCGGGGATTGAACCCAGGGGCGTTCTACCTCTGTGCTACATCCCCGGCCCTATTTTTTTTTATACTTTATTTTGAAACCAGGTCTCACGAAGTTGCGGAGGGCCTAAGTAGAGAGAGAGAGAGAGAGAGAGAGAGACAGGAGGGGAGAGAGAGAGAGAGAGAGAGAGGAGGGGAGAGAGAGAGAGAGAGAGAGAGCTGAGGCTGGCCGCGAACCCGGATCCTCCGGTCTCCACCTCCTAAAGTACTGGGATTACAAGTGTGCGCCACCACGCCCGGTAGAGTGGAATAATAGTTTTTATTAATTTACTTTTATTTTGGCAAGTGAATTTGAGCAAAGTTGAACTAATAGTGAACATTTTTTCTTTTCTTTTTCCTGTAACTTCCCCGAAGGTTCTAGGAACTGGAAGCTCTTCTCACAGATCACACACTGCGCCTGACTGAATGTCACCTGCTAAATGGTAGGTTTCACAACTTTTATTGCTCTTCAGTGCCAAGTCTTCTAGAACCTGAGGGTGCATGCGTCCCTGGTGTGAAGAATCCTTTCCCTGCTCTATGTCAGGATGACTGAGCAGGGACCAACGCACCAAGGTAGCTCGCATCCCGACAGTGCCAGAGCAAATACAATATACTCCTTACCTATCTCTGTCACTGTCGTTGCTTCAAATTCTATTTGCTGGTTCTTTTTTTTTTTTTTTGACACAACTAAATCTAGCTAGTATTAGGAAAGAAGTGCTCATGTAGTCATCAAAGAGCAGATGGGATTCCACGCTGCCTTGATCATCCTAAGTCAGGTAGTTATCCCAGTATTAACATCTGATACTCAACCCAATGCAATGCCGTAAAGGGGAGAAGAGTTCATGGCACAACTGTGGCATAGAGAAAGAATTGCTGTAAAAGTCATGTTTTGATGAATAGGTTTAACCTTGTTTTCTTATCAAACAGCAATGTGGCTGTAAATACAAATTCCCCATCCCTACGTTATAAATGAAATGCCAATAATGATATTGATGATTTACTTTTGGACTTAACTCTTCCTCCTCCATTTATAATAAAGAGTAAACTCTTGCTAATTCATTATAGCAGGGATTGACATAAATTAGAAGGGAGTTTAAATAGCACCAAACAAAAGGGAAGAGTAGCTATGAAGATGTGGCAGGAGTTTAGGAATCTTAAAGCATGCATTTTTTTTATAACTCATGCCAAATGGAAAAATAAATACTGGAGTTAAAGCCTTTATACACTAACATTTAATATGGCAAAGGTTAGTAATCCATAAACATAATGAAATTAAGAGGAAATATCGGTTTGATTAAAGAATTAACAAGCATGAGTTTGTTTTTTTTTGACATTTTGGAGTACAAATGTTTTATAATAAAATGCATCTCACTTTGTCCTCCAGACCGATAAAAGGAGTCCGCTGCCATTTTAAGATGGTGATATGCTCATAAAAAGGTGACCATGTTTCAGCCAGGCATGGTGGTGCATGCTTGTAACCCCAGGACTTAGGAGATTGAGACAGGAGGATCGCAGGTTCGAGGACAGCCTCAGCAAGTAGTGAGACCCATCAACCTAGCGAGACCCTGTACCAAAATAAATACATAAATAACATAGGGCCAGGGGTGTAGCTCAGAGGTATAATGCCCCTGGGCTCAAACCCCAATACCATACATACACACACACACACACAAGAAATATGACCATATCTCAAGTTTACATGTATGGAATTTGCTAAATCCATTTTAAAGAAGGTAAAAAAATTTACACTTAAATTACTACAACAAGCTGGGCGTGGTGGTGCACGCTTGTAATCCCAGTACTTTGGGAGGCAGAGACCGGAGGATCTGGGTTCGCAGCCAGCCTCAGCTCTCTCTCTCTTTCTCTCTCTTGCTCTCTCTACTTAGTGAGGCCCTCCACAACTTCGTGAGACCCGGTTTCAAAATAAAGTATAAAAAATAGGGCCGGGGGTGTAGCACGGAGGTAGAATGCCCCTGGGTTCAATCCCCGGTACCGCAAAAAAAAAAAAAAAAAAAGAATTACTGCAAAAAAATATAAAGAAATAAAAGGGCAAAACAAAAAAATAAACAAACATGGAAAAACGATAGATATCATTAACATGTGGGCCGTCCTCTCTCATGTATGATTTATGCTCATACGTTATACTTATGTTCACATTCTATAGGTTCACTATAATGTAAAGAGTTGAAGATTTTATTAGGGAAACTAGAGTTACCAAGAATAACACATGTGTTTGAAGCAATATTCTAAATTATTCCCATACTAAAATATCAAGAACCAAACAAAATGGTTGTGAGGATTATACCTGGTGTGTGTAACCTATAAGTGTACTACACACATATCAGGCACATTGTACACACAAGCACAGGTACCAAAATGTTCATTTGTTTTACCTGAAAGGATAATATGTTCCTTATGTAAGTTTTTTTTTTTTTTTGTGGTACCGGGGATTGAACGCAGGGGCGTTCTACCTCCACGCTACACCCCCGGCCCTATTTTTTATTCTTTATTTTGAAACCGGGTCTCACGAAGTTGCGGAGGGCCTCACTAAGTAGCTGAGGCTGGCCGCGAACCCGGATCCTCTGGTCTCCGCCTCCTAAGTACTGGGATTACAAGCATGCGCCACCACGCCCGGCCTTATGTAAGTTTTTGAGTGGGGTTTTTGAAACAGAAAGTTGTTCTTGGTCCCAGATTGAATTTTAGAATTAAGTAGCATACTGCCTTGACTCCAGATTTCTAATTCATTCAACAAGATAAATTGCAAATTATGGTTTGATTGTTATAGTCTGAATATAACTGATTAGCTTCCTTTCCACTTATAGGAACTTAGAAATATAGTGAGATATTTCCAAGCACCACGGAGTTACTCCATGGCTACAGGTGCCTCTGATTTGATGGAGTAGCTAGGAAACATGGTGTTTGTTTGCTTTTTGCGAATGCTTTGCATGATGTGGACAACTTATAGCTAGCCGTGCCCCTCTGCCTACTGATGGTATTTATCATTTCTCTCAGATAGAAGATATGAGGGTATTCTGACGCTGCTGTGATCCAAAGATGAGAGCCAATGGGTTCTACACCTGAATTTTCAACATGCTATGACACAAAAAGACCTAAGATCTAATGGCAGAAGGACCTAGATGACTAATAAAAACTACCATTTTCAGGATTTTAGAACTTTCAGATTCCTCATCCCTCAGTTGAAATATATTATCACATTTGCATCCTCAGTACCTGATATATGGCTTTTTTCTAACTAAATATGTAGTGATCATAGACTCCTGCCTATGTACCCAGCGTCTAGAGACTGCACAGTTATGTGAGGAGGAGAAGACGTGACCACAGCTCCCAGGGGCACCCTTGCTTCTCTCCTTGATGTTTTGTTCTGACAAACTGGAGGCTGCACTACCAATTGATCCACAGAGACTGTCTTAGGCCTTCATGCTGAGTAGCTGCCTGTATTTTAAATAAGAGTTCAAGTCCAAGTTGTTATCTGCAGTTTGGAGGAACTATCAAAAGAACCAAGGTATTAAACCAGCTTTATTTGGAATATGGGAGATAAAAGGGGGCTCCTTTTATATCCTGATCCTAGTGATGAATAAATAAAAAGAGAATAGGATAGAGTCAAAAGATATTATTGGAAGAAACTTACATTAAGTAGTTCAGTCTCAAGTGTTGGCAAATAAAAATCTGAAACTTGTCTATGATTTCTTTTGATAATAGTTGGGATACTAGTTATTGTATGTGGGAGTTTTGACAGGGGAATTATTTATTTTGTCCAAGAAACAACATCAATCATGTAAAAATAATGCCATCAATTCATGTTGGACTGAAAATGTCATTTTATTACCCCTTACCTTAATGATATAATTTTGTTGCCTATATAATCATAAGCCAAGTTGCATATTTAAAAAACATATATTGAAAATATCTCATTTTTATTATTGTTGATTAGAAATTATTTGCATATTTGACAATTTTTGTAAGTAACATGTTTATCTCGCAGGATAAATATTTTTAACTATTCAGACTATTCAGAATAAATTGTTGTGGTGCTTCTTTATCTGAGGATTCATTTTCTAAAATTATTTATTTAGAAACATACTCAGCCAATATCTTCTGGAACACGTCTCATCCTATGTCCTTTTCCTTAATGGAATAAAAGTAAACACAGAAAATAAAAAATAACCATAAGCAAACAAAAGAAGCTAGAAAAAAATCTACCATTTACATATGGGTCAATTTATTTCACTTATGTTTTTATGATTATATGCTACATTTTGAAGGCCTGCCCCCTTTACAAAATTGCACACATTGACAGAACGCTGATGCTGTCTCCTAAGTATAGTCACCAGGTTTTGTATTAAATCCCTTGAATATATTCCTCTGATAACAAAAATTTTGCATTGTTTGACCAATATCTCCCCAACTCCCACCAACAGCCCCAGCCTCTGGCACAGCCATTCAATTCTGGATTTCTTTAACTTCAAATTTTTTAGATTACAAATATATTGATAAGAGCACAGGGCATTTATCTTTCTATAACTGGCTTATTTCGGTTAACTGAATATCCTCCAGGTTTATCCATGTAGGTCCAAATAACAGGATTTCTTCCCTTTTAAAGATTGAAGAGCATACCATAATGTATAAATACCACATTTTCTTCATCCATTCATCCACTTATGGACACTTAGGTTAATTTGAATCTTGGCAGTCATGAACAGTGTTGCAATTACCATGGAACTGCAGATAACATTCCAACATGCGGATGTCATTTTCTTTGTATATATACACAGTACTAGGATTGCTGGATCATATCGCAATTCTAGTTTCATTTTCTTTAGGATCCTTAGTGTTTTCATAATTGCTGTACTAATTTAAATCCCCATCAACAGTGCACAGTGATTCCTTTTTCTCCACATAGTTATCAACATTTGTTACCACTTTTTGTGTGTGTGTGGTACTGGAGACTGAACCCAGAGGCATTCTACCTCCAAGCTACACTCGCAGCCCTATTTTGAAACAGGGTCTCACTAAGTTGCAGAGGGCCTCACTGAGTAGCTGAGGCTGGCCATGAACCTGCGATTCTCCTATGTCAGCCTCTCAAGTACTGGAATTATAAGATTGTGCCACCATGTCCAGCTTGTTACCGCTTTTTGAATAACAACATTCTAAATTGTTTCGGTGTGCATTTCTTTGATGATTAGTGATGCCAAACATTTTTCACATACCTATTGGCCATTTATATGTCTTACTTTGTCTATTAAGGTAATTTGCCCATTTTTAAATTGGGTTGTTTCCTTACTATTGAATTGTGTGAATTCTTTACATATTTTTCATATTAATCATTTATCAGATATATGGTTTGCAAATATTTTTTTCCTGTTCTGCAGGTTATCTTTTCACTCTTTATTTTTTCCTTAGTTTTGTTTTGAAGCCTGTGATTTTCATTCATATGCAAAAATTATTTCCAAAACCAGTGTCATAAAGGATTTCCCCTGTTTCCTTCTAGCAGTTTTTCTGTTTCGGCCCTTATATTCAAGCCCTTAATCCACTTTGAGTTGATTTTTGTATATGGTATGAGATAAGCACTCATTTTTATTCTTCTGCATGGGAATATTCAGTTGCCCCAACACCACTTATTAAAGAGATTGTCCTTTCCCCATTTTGTGTTCTAGGCAAATTTGTTGAAAATAAATTGACTGTAAATCTAGGAATTTATATCTGAGATCTCTACCCTGATCCATTGGTCAATGTGTCTGTTTTTATGCCAGTAACATACAGTTTTGACTACTATAGTTTTGCTGTATATTCCAAACCTCAAGTAGTGTGATGTGTCCATTTATGTCAAGTAGTGTGATGTGTACTATTTGCTAAAGACTACAATAGCTACTTAAGGTGTTTAGTGGGTCCATATGAATTGGATGACATTTTTCTATTTCTAGGAAGAATTCAATTGGCATTTTGAAAGAGACTGCATTGAATCTGTAGATTGTTTTGGGTGACATGGACATTTTACCAACACTAGTTCTTTCAGTCCATGAACATGGTATATTTTTCAATTTATTTATGCCCTCCTCAATTTCCATGATCAATGTTCACAGTTTTCAGGGTACAGACCTTTCACTGACTAGTTAAATTTATTCTTATTTAATTTCAGAGGCTAGTGTAAGTGGAATTTCTATTGGATTTATTGATTGCATGTAGGGATTGTGTTGCATCTTGAAAAGCTTGTGTTTTTCATTATTAGTATGCATATTTATTGTTGTTGTTATTTGTGGATCAACCAGGTCCTTTTACATTCTGAAATTTCAGATCCTGAAATTACTTTTCTAAGTCATTTTTTTTCTCTTCAATGCTTTGTTCTGGCAATACTCTACTTCTTTGAATTCCAAATACCACTGATTAAATTCTGTTCTCAGGTCAACAATCTACTAGAGTGCCCTTGAAGTAAATTCTGAATGATTGGAAAGCCTCCCTTATTTGTGTTATCTTTTCTCAGGGATGTCAGGCATGCACAGCCTGGTGTCTCGTACTTAAACTGTATTATTTCATATGATCTATTAATTTTTATAATATTTAAGATAAGTCAAATCTAGTCTTTGTTGTGCCAACATGGCTAGAAAAGATCTCTTCACAACCCAGTGTTAATTAGGTTGTCCAGAAGCTGTGGTGAGGGCTGCACTCTAGAGAATCAAGTGAAACACATCTGGGCTTAATTTGGAATGAACAGTAAAACAAAAACTTGTATAAAAGGATACAGAGAGAAGTGTTAACTCATGCTTTATCAATACTTAGCATATTAATCTGTTTACTAAAGACTTCTAGAGTAAATATTCTCATTGATTCACAAAGTGGAATAATGATAATTAACTGCATCACTTGATGTTTGGCAAATAAGAATGATTTATTTAATAGACCCTTAAGCATTCAGTAAAACCCAATTATCCCAACTGAATTCTTACCTTCCACGAGATTGATCCTGTATTGAACTATTTTACAATACCTTTTATACAAAGCATTATTTCCAGAGTTCCTTTCATTATATGTCCAGTAGATGTGTTGCTTCTTTATAGATCTTCCTTTGCAAAGCCATTTAATTTAATAGAATCCCATTGATGATGAGCTCAGAAGCAAACAAATAGGCCCACCAGCTTCTGGCCAGACCCAGGATTGTGAATTAAAGACAAAAGTTAAATAAGTATGTGATTGGCTAATTTTCACATCAATCTTGCATTATGGACTATTATTTTCTTCTTAAATTAAGTCATTTTATCGGGTAATTAATGGAAATATATGGTGAAATGTATATGGTGATACAGGTGCTGTGCTTCTAATTAAGCGTTACAGTTTGTTTAAAACGCAAGTCAAAGCGTGAAGAATGGCATTGCATCTTCCAAACTGAACTCTTTGCTGGCTAAATACCTTAGATCTCCAGTTTAGTGTCCTCATCATATTGAATGTTTCAAAATGCATAATCACTGAATTAAGGTCAAGAAGGGAATCTTCTAAGCCAGGCGTGGTGGCGCACGCTTGTAATCCAAGTACTTTGGGAGGCGGAGACTGGAGGATCCGGGTTCGCGGCCAGCCTCAGCTCTCTCTCTCTCTCCCGGTCTCTCTCTCTCTCTCTCTTCCTGTCTCTCTCTCTCTCTCTACTTAGTGAGGCCCTCCGCAACCTCGTGAGACCCGGTTTCAAAATAAAGTATAAAAAATAGGGCTGG
>PVJS01052236.1:0-13683 GCA_004027185.1 Glis glis
GATTGAACCCAGCTTTGCACATACTATGCATATACATTATCATTTAGCTAAACCTCCAGTCCTTTTTTTTTCTTTATTGTAATAGCTAGAAATTTCAGTACTATGTTGAATATAGGAAGGAACAGAATTTCTTGATTTATAACCACCCATAGTGAGAATTTTTTTTTGTTTAGTGACTTTGCAGACTAATTCTGTAAAGTATGTATTCTCTATATTATGTGTCCACTAAAGTCTCTATTTAGTTATCTTAGAAATTAGCTAATGTTGTCCAGAAATTTCCTTAATTACCTTGAAAGAATAAGTATTTATCTGTATGGAAGCTTCTCCATTGATTGAAAATATAGCTTAAAATTTTTTACTCAATACCTGATATCAGCCAAAGGTTAGAAACTAGGTAGCATTCAGTTTTTCCCTAGTCTTGTGTACAGCCCTGCACATGCCTACCATCTTATAAATTCTTAGAAATTTTTTAGAGCTTTTAAAAATACTGCAGGTAGCTAGAGTGATATGTCATAACCATTTACATAAAAACAACAACAGTATAAGCTGCAGTCTATCTCAGAAATAATCTCAACACAAATAATTCTTGTAGGTAGTTTGCAAATTTTACTTTTGCCATTGTTTTCATGTTATTAAAAACTTCTTACACATCAAAGAAATTGTTATAACACTTTAAATCTCTACTTTTTTAAATTTGTAGCTCTCAAGTCAATTGTAATAAGAGTTGGGAAGTTTACTGCAGCTAGGTTTCTATAGTAGTGGGTAAGTAATTTGAAGAATGTTGGAAATATGGAGAATGAACCAATTCACTTCCAAAGTTGTCATAAAAGATTAAAATGTATGCAATGTTCTTATATAGATTCATCATCCAGAATATATATATATATATATATATATATATATATATATATACACATATATATGTGTATATATATATATATTTTTTTTTACTAAATAAGGTTTAATAATTATCACTGAGACGTGACTCCTATAGCCACCTACTTTGTCAGTTACCAACCTTTATATAGTATTGAATCTCATAATGTTTTACTATGGTCTGTAACAATATTAGTATAGATTTAAATTGCCCCCTGCATATAGCAACATTTCAGCAACTATGAACAAGACTTCTTTATCTTTTTGAGGTGTTAGAAATTGTACATAGGGTCCTGCACATGCTAGGTAAATGTTGTAGTACTTAGACTTAGCTATACCCCCCTCCATGCGCAATAAACCTTCTTATGTTGTTTTCTTTCTTTCTTTCTTTCCTTCCTTCCTTCCTTCCTTCCTTCCTTCCTTCCTTTCTTTCTTTCTTTCTTTCTTCCTTTCTTTTTTTATTTCTTCTTTCTTTTTGGTAAGGGAGATTGAACCCAGGAGCATTCTACCTCTGAGCTATACCCCCAGTCAGTTTTTACTTTTTATTTTGAAACAGAGTATCACTAAGTTGCTGAGATTGGCTTCAAACCTGCAATTTTCTTGTCTCAGCCTCCAAAGAAGTTGTATTCTTTTTCATTTTCAACATTCATGATTCTTAAATCCTACAAGTGAGGCAACAGATTGGGAGTACAGAAAACATGCCAATTTATGATTATTATAAACTTCTTGGAGTAATTTACTTTTGAATGAAGGCCTGTATAGAGCATGGGATATAAAACAATTTTTAGCAACTCATCAACAACTTGTTTAGACATGCCAGCATATAGCTTCAGAAACTTGTCTGGACATGTCATCATACAACTCAGACAAGCATGTCTGTGCTGCAGTTGATAATGGACCCTTGGATCATAAAATTCCTTCTCACCTCTGATGGACTTATGTCACCAGTACATTTGGACTACTGACAGGAGTCTGGCAGGAATCGATAAGCCTGGATGAGTTTGCCAAGGACACTGGAAAATGCCCAGAAAGTCCTATAAAGACACCAGCCTTCCTACTAGAAGTACACTGAGCTTTTCTTTTTTTTTTTTTTTTTGTGGTACTGTGGATTGAACCCAGGGGCATTCTACCTCCGAGCTACATCCCCAGCCCTGTTTTTTTATTCTTTTATTTTGAAACAGGGTCTCGCTAAGTTGCGGGAGGCCTCTCTAAGTAGCTGAGGCTGGCTTTGAACCCGGATCCTCCGGTCTCAGCCTCCCAAGTACTGGTATTACAAGTGTGTGCCACCACGCCCGGCTTCACTGAGCTTTTCTTATGCCACAACAGGCTGCCCATGTGTATGACTCTGATCCAGCTACTTGCTCCGGTCCCACTCTTCTCATTGACTTTCCCGAAGATCAGTGCAACTCTAAACTGTTCTATGCCTGGACCAAGTCCTGAATCACCTCTTCCATTCCTGGTCTTGATTCATTATTCTCTGCTCCCTGTTTGTTTCTATTATATTATTTTGATGATTATTTGAAGTGCTGTAAGTTTTAGAAATTATGTGTTGTCTAGCACATTTATTCAACCTACATTTTTAGATTTCTAGTGTGAAGTGTATTGTATGATGCTCATTCATTGCTATTTGGTTTTGGCAAAGGAGCCACCCAGCATCCGAACTTAGTTTAACTTTACTTTCCTAATAAGTTCCTGTGTGCTTTAACCTTCAAGTATTGAATAAACTTTATGACATTGTGGAAAGACACAAATTGTGTGGGATGTGACTTATTGTTCTTCGGACCATGCAACCACATTGCTCACCACAAGGCCTTACATTGCTCTAACTACACTGCACTCTCTTTGTCAAAGAAGATGTGGCCACATGCTGCTTTACACCTTTGCAACTATTGAAGCAGAAAAAGGATGAATACATGAATAAATTTAAGTAAGCAAATTTTTCTTTGATATTTCAGTCTGGTTTTCTTATAAATGAGTGAAGTTGAAGATCTCTAAAGTGAGATGTACAAGGTCCAGGACTTCTCCAGATGATCGAACATGCATAGAGAAAGAAAATAAGAGAAGGTGTTTTCCTACATATTATAAGATAAAATTATTTGAAATGAATTAAAGTGAATATTCCTTTAGCTGAATCTTAGTAAGCCATGTCATAGAAAAAAGTCAGTGTTACCTAAGTATCCTGAAGGAAGAGTAGGAGTTCCCCAAAATTAATAAATTGTCAGTGGCATCCACTCACTGTTGTACCTTTTCAGCAGATTCTAATGCATTGCTGATTAGTCATGCCTATTTTGCTGTAGCCTTACATATTATTTTATTTATTTTCGTGTCAGTTAGTTCTTATAAAATTTACAAATAGACTATAAAGATTCCTACAAAAAATACTGGATAAGAAATAATAAATATATCATAAATACATATGAGCAATGAGAAAGCAGGAGAATTGATGCTACTATTACCAGTAAGTACATTTTACAGAAACACATTTAGAAATAAAGATAATAATTATTATTTAGATCTTGGAACAAGTTACTCCCACATAAACATTATTAAGACCTCTTGACTTAACAATATAAATCTACTCACATAATTGTGAACCACTCTTTAAGCATGTTTTGTGTTGAAATATTAGATAATTATAGTAAGGTACAATCATAATTATAAGCTATTTAGAAAATACACATATAAATATTGAAGCAAAAACTATTTTTTCAGCAAAATTAAAAATAATGTGATACACCAATATTTCACAAATAGTTTACCTAAATATTATATTTTGGAAATCTCTTATAAAATTTGTCATTAATCATAAAACCAAAAAAACTCAAGTATCTGCAAGGAAATATATACTGTTCCAGACAGAAGATTTTTAAATAAACTAAGTTTTAATTGCATGAAGAGATACAATTAAATAAATTTTTGATTTGAAATAATGTATCTGTTATCTTTAGTCTATCCTTTTACACATTTTAGCTTGTTTTATAGTCATCCTGCTTAATGGTTTGGGTTTAGAATGTTCCCTTAAGCCTCAAGGAAACAAGGTAACAAAGTTGGAAGTGGGACTTTTTTGCAGAGAGACTTTATACATCTGCAGTTTGGTCAGAAAGGCATTTGTAAAGGTGAAGCACAGAGAGATGGTGCTATGAAAGAAAATAAGATGGCTGAAGGTAGGTCCAATGCTTTGATTAGAAACAAAGAAATGCAGTCAGGGTACTTGAAGATTTGCATAGAAAAGAAAGGAATGAGGTCAGAGCAGTTTGTAACCATGGAAAGAAGAGCGGACATTTTGAAGAAAGCCACTCAGATTTCTTCCCTATGGTCTTGATGGATGCAGACCCTGCACTGACCAGAATGGTGACAGTTCAGCCATAGTCATAGAAAAGGGCATGGCTACCTTTCCTGTTTTCGGTCAACTTGGGTGGTGGCTTTGCTAGAAAAAGTGATCATGGTGTCTTCCACCCAGATTTCAAAGGAAGGCCTGGGAAGGAAGGTGATGTGTGGCAGGGTCATAATCCCTGCAAACAGGTCCAAATGGGGCAATTTGTGAAGCTGCGAGGGTAAAGCCAACATTGCAAGTTAAACTCTGTGATTTAAAAATGCCAGAAATGTGGAATACCACAAGGAAAGGCTGCAAGGGACAAGCCATGGAGCAAGGCTGGAAGAGTGAGTATGTGCCCTGTTGCAGTGAACCAGGTCACAGGGGTGGAACTTCCAAGTCCCTTTGGAGATCACATCTCACCACCATATGCCCCAGATGCCAAAAATAGTGATGCAGTATCAAATGCTCATGACGCTAGATTTCAATACTTTTTTTTTCAGGTCCCATTCCTTCTTTCTATATCCCTATTTCTCCTTTTTTTAATACAAATGTTTACTTTGTGCCATTGCACATTGGGTGTGTTTAATTTGCTTTTTTTTTTTTTTAACAGGGGCTCAAAGCCAAGAGTTTACCTTGTGTTTCAGAGGAGACCTTGTTCTTTGGACTTTTGAAAGATGTTGCCACTGTTAAGACTATTGAAACTCTTGGAGATGTACTAAATGCATTTTGCATTTTAAAGTGGCCACAAATTGTAGGGAACCAAGGGTGGAGTATAATGTTTTGAATTTAGAATGCCCCCCTAGCCCTCAAGGAAACAAGGTAGCAATGTTGGAAGTGGGGCTTGGTTGCTAAGGAGGGGCCTCTGGGGTGGTGGCATTGAGGATTATATATCCTTCGTCCTCCCCCTTCTCTCTCTCAGATCCTGGCCTCCAAGGCATGAGAGTGGAGTTTTGTGTGCTCCCTCTTTCTGCTTCATGCCACCATGCCCTGAACTTCAGATCCTGGCCTCACATGGACTGAACCCATAAATTCCAAAAAACTGTGAGCAAATAAATCTTTCTTCCTCGAAGTTATATGGTCAGTCCTTTTGGATTACAGCACTGAGAATATTCATTGATCAAGACATCCTGTTTCCATAGTAAAATATAAACCACTCATAAATAAGTATGAATACATATATGATTTGCACTTTGTAACAACAACAACAACAAAAATTTTTGAGGGGAGTCCTGGAATCATGGATTGAGTTTGGCATATATTCTTTAAGAAAATAATAGGTATTTAAAATTATCTAAAAATCTCCAATGCCTACAAGGAAAACAGAGTGAAGTGTATGTTTCTATCCATGTACAACAGCAAGGTAATCTTTTTAGTTTTGGCTACTATAACACAATATATTATACGAGGTAATTTAGAAGCCTAACAAATTTATTATGTATAGTTCTAGAGACAGGGAAGTACAAGATAACATTGCCAGTAGATTCTTTGTCAATTAAGGGACCATTCCTCATAGCCAGTGTCTTCTGTTCCTTCGCTTGGTGGAAGGGGTGAATAAGTTCCCTCAAACCTCTTTTATAAGATTGTTTTCATTTATGAGGCTAGAGTTTTTAGATAGTTAGAGTAAAGATGAGCAGGGCAGGGAAAGGAATGGGACAGAGGATGCAGCCAACCCTCATAAGAAAGCAGCCCTCAGAAGAAGATTCACCACCCAGCTGGAATTGCTATTTTAGACACCCCCAAAAGTTTTTTTGTTATTCTTTTGTCTTGCCTTATTTTATGTTACTTGAGATTGAACCCAGGGGAATTTTACTTCTGAGCTATGCCCCCAGTCATATTTTGTTTTTTACTTGGAAACAGGATATCACTAAGTTGCTGAGAGCCTTGCTAAGTTGCTGAGGCTGGCTTCATACCTATGATCCATCTGTCTCAGACTTCCAAATACTGGGATTACAGGCATGCACCACCATGCCTGGCTCCCCTTAAGGGTTTTATATTGGTACTCTTGAGAAAGTTTCCAACATGGCAAAAACAGCATAGACACACTAAATATTGTGGCAAAAATGAGTTTCCTCACTTAAATGCATATACATGAGGGGGGAAGGTTTGTGCACTGAATAAAGTTCACCATGTGGGGAATTTGTGACCAGTTCTCACTTCTGGAAACAGACCTTTCCAGACCCTTTATCTCTGGAACATAACTCTTTTACACGGCCTATTCTTAAACTGTATCCCTACTTCTCTAAATAAACCTCTTACGTTCCCCTATTTGTGCTTTTCATTTGAAAACTTTACCTTGGGAAGCAAGAACTGAGGAAGAGATATCACCACACTGTATCTATTTCTAGGAGATATAATCACCCTTTAACATTCTGGTAGAGGTGACTCAGAGCTTTAACGTGGATTATTTAACTTGGAAATATAACAGAACTACACAGGAATAAGAGGTAAAAACCTACCAATCCTAGCTCTAATTGTGGGAGAAGGGAGCTACTTGTAGCAGAAAGTGCAATAGGTATCACATAAGACATTGAGCACTGGGGGGAAAATAAGCCAGGTAAACCACTGTCTAGGAATGTGAATAATGCCTAGGTGCACAAATAAGGCCTTGATGTGCAAATAAGGCCTAGGCGCATGTGTGGGGCCAAGGTATATGCATGAGGCCATGACAGATTTTTCCTCCATTGTGCAAGAGGGGGAATGCACATCAAGTGAATGTGGTTGTGTCCTCGTGGCCAGGCTGTCTCCCATTGCAGGCATATTTGTACTGCCACAGGTCATCTCCCATCATGGAGATATCCCTGACCCTGCAGGGACTGAGTTGATGCTGTCACTAATGATGACATTCCCAGCCTGGACAGGGGAAGATTAGATCTCTCCCTGGCATGGAGTGATGTACCTGGGTGGAGTTCTCAGACCAGTCCCTCTCCTAACCTCCAGGGGGCAGGGTTCATCCAAAGTCTTGTCTCCCTACTGTTGCAGGGCTTGGGCAGAAAGCCTGCTTCTGGTGTCACATGCTGAACTGCTTGCTGCCATGTGCCATCCTTGTGGAAGCAGTGTATGGGTGCCTTCCATCACCAGCAGTCCTCTTGTCACCATCTTGACACAAAGCCAGCTCTGCGGGACTGCCATTGTTTTGTGTATGTGTGTTTGTGGTACTGGGGATTGAACTCAGACATTTTGCCTCTGAGCTATACTCTCAAGTCCTTTTTAATTTTTTGCTTTGAAAAAGTTTCTTGCTAGGTTGCTGAGAGTCATGCTAAATTGCTGAGGCTGGTCTTGATCCTGCAGTTCTTCTGTCTCAGCCTCCCAAGTGCTGGGATTACAGGTTAGTCTACTGCCACACCCAGTTCAGGATCACCATCTTGACATGGCACCTGCTCCACAGAATGCCATCATGGCACTGCATGACATCATGCATGTGCACTTCACATGGACACACCATTTTGGCTTGCTCTATGCCACCATCTTTGCTTGTTCTATGTCACTATCTTCGCTTGCTCTATTCCACCAAACAAACGCACATAACTGTACAGCCATAACAATAGCACCATATCCCCACAATGACCACCAACCACAGCAAATTAGGTGGTTGATGGGTACCTATGCTCTGGCTCTGGGAGGGGCAAAGCGCCCCTTCCATGGTGTGATCTATTGCTTCCTATCCCTTACCTTCTGATGCCATGAAACAGGTTCCCAAGGGAGGAACTCAAGGTTGTCCAAAATGCCCTCCCCTAGGGTGAATAGGTGTTTGGGCACAACCAGAATGAGGCCAATAAGGTAATGAAATATTTTTGGGGTATTTCTTGTATATACCTGTGGAACAATTCTTATGCTACAATTACAGGGTAAACTGAAGAGATGAAGAGATTTTCAAAGGCTTTATGGTTCTCTTCCTCCCTACTATACTCTTTCCCTTGGAAAGAACTTTCTAAAGACATTTTCTTTTTCATTTTTGCCTAGCAACTTGGGGAGCCAATACTGGAAGTCTAGAGCTCTGCATCTTAACCCCCCTTTTTTATAGTAGTGGTTGTTAAACCCAGAGGCATTCTACTCTGAGTGACACTCCTGTCCCTTTTTATTTTTTGCTTTGAAACAGGGTCTTGCTATCTAGCTGAGAGTCTTGCTAAATTGTTTAGGCTAGTCTCAATCCTGTTATCCTCTTTTGTCAGCCTCCCAACTACTGGGATTACAGGTAGGTGCCACCATGCCCATCTATCTTAACCCCTTTCTAACAAAATGAGAGGAAAACAAAGTCTCCTTGAGTAGCCATGTATGATGTACAGACAATAATGGAAACTTGGGGTGAAGAAACTCTATAAAATATGGCTGGAAGTCTCTTTGATATGCTAGGATATGCCAGACCCCTTGGGCTCTCACACTCCTTGAGATATCTCTAGTTTGTGTGCCTTTTTCTTAAAGTGTCTGCAGCCATCTTATTTTTGAATTCATGTTTTTTTCTAATAAATTTACATGGTTTTGCATGCTTAATTCAGTATATTTTTGTTTTGTCTGACTAGGGGCCTTCCAACCTTCTATCTGTTGGGGTTTTTCCTTACCTACTATTTTTACTCAAAAACCAGCTATTCAAAGGTTAACTCTCATGTCCACTGGAAACTAAGGACAGGTAAACAGTGGTGATGATTGTAGCAGATCTGGCTCGTGTGGATAAGTGGCCATGAGAATCAAATGATTTAGTGTCAACCATGATGGCTAGACCCTGCCCCAGCTTTTTCTAACTGCATAGGCTTCCATATTAACCCTCTATTCTATAATCTATAACCAACTATGATGTCTGTCATGTGACAGGAGGTGATTTGATTTATGAGATTTGGGATCTGATGAATATTTAAAACCTGGTATTTACAAAGTTTAGTAACTGTAATTCTTTTGTCTCCTACCTGTGGAAACCTAATACCTCATAAATGATATAAATCATTGCAATAAAATCTTTGTTTTCTGTAAATTTTATGTACATTTCGGTACACATGTTTTTTTTGTTCTTTTGTCTTGTTTTTGGTACTGGGTATTGAACTCAGGGGTGTTCTACCTCTGAGCTACACCCTCAGCCCTATTTCACTTATTATTTGGAAACAGGGTCTCAATAGGTTGATGAGAGTCTACTATTTGCTTAGACTGCTCTCGAACCTGCGATCCTCCTGAGTCAGCCTCCCAATTACTGGGATTAGAGGCATGCACCACCACACCTGGCTCACATGTATTTTTTGTTGTGTTACATGCATGTGCTTATGCTTACATGTTGTCTACATGGTACCAAAGTTTGCTAATTAATAAATGAGTGTTCATGAATTAGGAAACTATAAGCCCAAAGGTATTTTAGTTCACACAACTTTAAATCTGGCAAATAAGTGTGTTTAAATTTTTTTTCATGAGATTAAAATAATGATGTACTTGGAATAATTAACATAAGCATTTTCTTTCTTCTAGGTAGCTAGTCAATCAATAATATGTGTTCACTGTAAGATATTTTCAGGTACAATATTCATTGCTTTGGGGAGTTTTCCTTGGCAGGAAAAATGACTTGAGATTCTAATAATGCCTGTCTCACGTTTCAGTTTTGGGGGTAATCTATAACTGTTAAAATGAAGAGTGTAAATGCATATAAGATAAATAATTAAAAATTGCTCTTGGCTTCTTAAGGTTTATGATAATTATCTGGGTATACTAAATGTGTTTTTAAATTATTGACATATAGAAAAACAGTATTGTGAGATTGCTTTTTTGGAGTCTTCACTAAAAGCAAGGTTGCTGAGAATTAGAGTTCTTGTCAATATGTAGCCCTCTATAAAATTTTTAAACAGTATTTTGATGGAGAAAGTATAAGAAAACCATAAAATATATTACTTCATTGATGAAAAAAGTAATTTTGTCTATATTCAGATATTTTAGTAAGGTTGTTTTAAACATAAATTTAAGGAAGGAATTAAGGAAAGAAGAAATGAATAAGTACAAATGAGACATATAAAAAAGTTTATACATTTGAGGATAGTTTTGATAGGAAGGATCTTATATGGTAAAATAAGATTTAGTATTAAGGCAAATGACTGTGTTCTTCCAAAATGAGGGGGAAAGATAAGGGCAAAAACTGAAGGCTAAAGCATGTCTTGCAAAATGTTTGTGGAGGATAAAACTTATGAAGAGACATTTTTATGTGAGATAAAGTCGGTAGTGTTTTCTAACAATTGCAATTTAATATTACATTAAAAATATCTTAAGATATTGGTCAACTCTTGGTACAATTTCCAAAACTAGCTGAGAAATCAAATATATTACAATTTATTAGATAATGTCTTCATGTTTTGACTGTCTTTATTAGGTTTCTACTATGTAGGCCTCTAAACCTCTCTACAAGTTCTTGCTCCCACAGCAGAACTCCCTGCATCCTCATCTGTTTAAGGACATCACTGGAAGACACTAGGGGAAGGGAATCTCCAGGTTCAAGGTGAGTCTCACAAATAGGATAGAGTACCAGTAATAAATCTTAAAGATGAAACTCCCGGGGTGCAGGACACCCCACCCACCAGGTAGTATGCTGAAAAAGATGTGGGATGCCCATCTTCTGCATACTAGGTCATAGAGCTCTCTGTCTTCTCTTCCAGATGGATACCACTCACCTCTTGGAAGAAACTGGTGAAATGGGGGTGTCTCCTCTTACAGGGTTCTTGTCCAGTGGATTTTAATGAATGAAGTCCAAAGACTAGTAAAGGGTATAGAAATATTAAAGTTTATTTTATGTCAGGGAAAGACAGAAGACAAAAACAGCCCCCCCACAAGGGGGGGTCCTGGAAAGAGTGACCACCAAAGCTCTTGCAAGGTGGGCTTTTAAACCTTACTGAGCTTTTCCATCTGCTCTTTTATGGTTGGTCAGAATTGAGTTTTGGGGAACCAATGTCTTTTTCTGAATTTTGATTCTTAATTTGAATTGTTATTTTGTGCACTCTGATTTCCTGGCACCCACCAGTTTCTCAATTTCTTGCTAACCTCCATCAACCTCACAGAAGGTGATGCAGATGGCCTTTTTAATCCTTCCTATCCCCAGGTCCTCTGCCCTGCCTCACTGGGATAAATTTAATCCCCAATTCCTTAAAAGAAAGTGACTCATCTTCCTTTTTTGGAGGCATGGCCCCAATATAAGTTGGGAGACAAAGAAACCTGGCCTAGTGTAAACTTGAATACCATCTTAAAACTAAATCTTTTGTGTCAAGGTAAAAAAGAAAAACATGAATAGAAGTTACAAACGTTGAGCCTTTTACAGCCCTATGGAGCAGCCCTAATCCTTGTCAAATGTGTAAATTATATTCAACCATTACGGTAGCATGAAACTTCCCATTTCCTCTTTTGGGCTCCAATGGGACAAACCACAGAAATCCACTAGAACTGAGACCCCTTAATCTGAAGTCTTCTGACCTTCTAATAAGGAAAACATAGCATATGTCTTACAAGTACTCTTCCCTGCTTTACTCTGGGCTCCCCTCTTCTTAGCTCTATCCTCTACAGGAGGGGATAATCTCAATATACAAACCTATCAGAGATCAGGCTAATACTGAGTCACATGAAACTAGCAAATTAATAAGTTTGTTACCATAGATTTAGGTCCCATAAAAATCCCACAGCCTTCTATAAGAGACTTTGATATGCATTTATTAAATCTACTACTGTAAGATCTGACTCCCTTGAAGGGCATTAGTTTTCAATAATAATAAATTTATCACCAAATTCATCTTGGATATTAAAACAGGCTCCTACATCTTTTTATACCAGCTTATAGAGGGAACAGGGAAAGAAGGAGGAAAAACAGGCCCAATAATTGGCTATTTTAAAGTCTGACAATCAATTGCAGGTTGCCCCTTGGGAGACCCTACTCTGAGGAAGTAGCCAGCCACTGTGGGAAGCCTGAACACTTGTAAAGCAAATGTCCAGAGGAAAAAGGGCCCAGAGCACCATGATTTCTATACAAAGGCCAAGTTGCAGGAGGAGAGCGTGCCCTGAGTACTAAAGGGACCAGGGTCAGAGCCTCACCCCTTGCTGGCCTTGGTCTAAGATACCCTTCACTCCAGTTGATTTCCACAGCAGATATCACTATCAATGGGGTAGAACGCAGTAAATCTCCAAAAGCTCTGAGCAAATAATTATTTCTTCCTCTAAGATGTGTGGTCAGACATTTTGGATTATGGCAGTGAGAATGTTGACTGAGATAGGTCAGGATGTGCCTACTCTGTACTAGCTTCCTATTCTGGAGTCCCTTCCTCTCTATATCCTGCTTTACAGTGGAGGTAAATGGAAGACCAACAAAATGATAAATTGTACCTTCCTTGTATTGTTCAAGGCAAAAACTTTCTGTTCTCTCATAAATTATTAGTTGTGTCTCAATGTCCTAGCTCTCTCATAGTAAGGGATATACTTCAACAGATGGATGCTCAGTGGTCTCTCACCAACAAAAGATTAAAACAACAACATCAATAACAACAAAAACTATTCACAGGTAAAGGACTTCCTGGAATAATTAAAAGAGTTTATCGGACATCCCATCTTTGTGCCCAAAACAACACTATGGGCACCAGGCCACACCATCTGGTTCAGTCAAGACAGCATAAGGGTTCTTATTCAGGGGGAGATTAGAGACTAGACTTTACAGTTATTTCTTTTCAGAAGCTATAAATTACTTTTAGTCTTTATTTGATACCTTCAAAGGTTATTGAAACCTGTCCCACAAGGATAGAATGTACACTGGAAGTATATGTAGCTTAAGCAAGCTCTGTCAAGAAAATTCACTGTCCTGGCTATGTGTGTAGAGCATGGGACATAAAACAACTATAGGAGCTCATAAGCAACTTGTTTGGACATGTCAATTGTGTAGAGCATGGGATATAAACAATCTCAGGAACTCATCAAGCAACTTGTTTTGACACGTCAGCATATGGCTTAGACCAACACACCTGTGCTGCAATTGATAATGGACCCTTAGGTCATAAATCTGTTCCTGTGTCTGATGTACTTACATCATCAATACATTTTTGGAAATGAGAAGTGGCTGGTAGATTCAATAAGCCTGCCAAGGAAAATTGGCAGCACCTACAGAAACCTATAGGAACCCTATAAAAGAGCAGCTGTTTTGACACATAGTGTGCTGAGCTATTGCTTATGCCACGATGAGTCTACTGAGTATATGACTGGTCCAGTGACTTTGCTTCAGCCCTACTTTTTGCTGACCAAGGATCAGAGTGACTCTTCAGCCTTCTCAGAGCCTGGAACTTCAGAATCTCCTCTTCCATTCCTGGACTTGGTTCATTATCCCATTCCCCCTGCTTGTTTGTAACTAGTTATTTGTTAAGTATTTGATGCTCATTCATAGCTAATTAGCTTTTGGCAAGGCAGCTGCCCAGCATCCAAAACTAGCTTAACTTTAATTATAGAATTTACTAATAATTTCCCACTTGCTATAAAATTCAAGTGTTGAATAAAACTTATGATCT
>PVJS01052237.1:0-13681 GCA_004027185.1 Glis glis
AAAAAAAAAAAAAAAAGAATAAAAAATAGGGCTGAGGGTGTAGCTCAGAGGTAGAATGCCCCTGGGTTCAATCCCCAGTACCACAAATTAAGAAAGAAAGAAAGAAATAATAAAAAATAATATCAGGGTGAGGGAGGGTGTGTAGCTCAGAGGTAAAATGCATGCCCCTGAGTTCAATCCCCAGTACCACAGGGAAGAAAAAAAAATGCAGCCGGACGTGGTGGCGCATGCCTATAATCCCAGTACTTGGGAGGCTGAGACAGGAGGATCACAGATTTGCAGCCAGCCTCAGCTACTTAGTGAGGCCCTCCACAACTTAGTGAGACCATGTTTCAAAATAAAGAATAAAAAATAGGGCTGGGGGTGTAGCTCAGAGGTAGAATTCCCTGGGTTCAATCCCCTGTACCACAATCACTCAATCAATCAATTCCCTCTCCTGGCTTCTTGCTGCACCTAGAATAACTTCAGCCCCCTCCCTTGCCCTGGCCTGCCCCAGGGCGTGTTCAGAAACAGGACAGTACTGGGAGTGCTGGCTTCGCCTCCATACTGGTCCTTCCTCCAGGCTGCTGCCCAGACCATTCCCAGCTGCAGCCAGTCGGTCAGGTTGAGGGCACCAACCTTGCTGCCCGGCTCCGGGGCTGACTCTCAGTCCTCCGACTGCCTGACACCAGGTTGCTGGCCTGGTGACTGGACAGACGGCGATACCGGAGGGAAGAGCGGGCCAGAGCGTGAGAGGAGGAGCCGCTGGGGGCTGGAAGGGGGCTGCCTGGAGAGGACACAGCAGATGGTGGGGTACAGGGTGCAGGTGAGTAGCTTGGGCAGAGTTGGGCGCTCTTGGCAGCAGATGGGCCAACTCTGAAGCAGTGGGCGTGGGCAGATGAGATGCCATTGGTGCAGGTGGACAGAGAGCAGAGGCCTGGATGCTACCCAGGCAGTGACAGCTCAGGCCCAGGAGAGGCCGAGGAGCCAGAGGCCAACACCAATTCGGCAGTGGGGCCCTGGCACTACGGGGACCCTCTCAGGACAGTGTTGGGGAAGTGACACCTGGCGCTGGGTGAGCCAAAGACTGAGAAGTAGTACTGCTGGTGTCCCCCACCTGGCCAGCACCAGGTGTCACCCTCTTGCTTAAAACCCCTTAATGAGCTGGGCATGATGGTACGTGGCTATAATCCCAGTACTTGGGAGGCTGAGACATGAGGATCACAGGTTTGAGGCTAGCCTCAGCAGCTTAGCAAGACTCTCAGCAGCCTATTGAGATCCTGTTTCAAATTTAAAAATGGCCAGGCGTGGTGGCACAACACCTATAATCCTGGTACTTGGGAGGCTGAGATAGGATCTCAAGTTCAAAGCCAGCCTCAGCAACTTAGTAAGGCTGTCAGCAACTTAGTGAGACCCTATTTCCAAATAAAAAAAATTAAATATAGCTGGGCGTGGTGGCGCATGCTTGTAATCCTAGTACTTGGGAGGTGGAGACCGGAGGATCCGGGTTCGCAGCCAGCCTCAGCTACTTAGTGAGGCCCTCTGCAACTTCGCAAGACCCGGTTTCAAAATAAACTATAAAAAATAGGGCCAGGGGTGTAGCTCGGAGGTAGAACGCCTCTGGGTTCAATCCCCGGTACCGCAAAAAAAAGAAAATTTAAATAGTGCTGGGTGTGCATCTTGGAGGTAGAATGTCCCTGGGCTCAACCCTTAGCACCACAAAGTAAACAAACAAATAAATAAATGCATACATATTTTTTATTTCTATTTATTTTTTGCGCTACTGGGGATTGAACCCAGGGGCATTCTACCTCCGAGCTACACCCCCAGCCCTATTTTTTGTATTCTTTATTTTGAAACAGGGTCTCACTAAATTGCGGAGGGCCTCACTAAGTGGCCGAGGCTGGCCACGAACCCGGATCCTCCTGTCTCAGCCTCCAAAGTACTGGGATTACAGGCATGTGCCACCACACCCAGTGCCTCTGACTGCCTCTTTATCTCTCTAGTACAGACATTTTCATTCAGTTTCCTGGTTAAGTTCAGCTTTTTATTTTTGGTACTGGGGTTGAACCCAGGGGTATTCTACCTCTGAGCTACATCCCAGCCCTATTTTTTTTAATTCTTTATTTTGAAACATGGTTTCACTAAGTTGCAGAGGGCCTCACTAAGTAGCTGAGGCTGACCGCAAACCTGGATCCTCTGGTCTCAGCCTCCCAAGTACTGGGATTACAAGCGTGCACCACCACGCCCGGCAGCTATTTTTTATTCTCTCTTTTTTTTTTTTTTGCGGCACCGGGGATTGAACGCAGGGGCGTTCTACCTCCGCGCTACGCCCCTGGCCCTATTTTTATACTTTATTTTGAGACCGGGTCTCACGAAGTTGCAGAGGGCCTCACTAAGTAGAGGGGGGGGGGATTGTGTGCGCACGCGTGCGTGTGCACGAGCTGAGGCTGGCCGCGAACCTGGATCCTCCGGTCTCCGCCTCCCAAAGTACTGGGATTACAAGCGTGCGCCACCATGCCTGGCTTATTTTTTATTCTCTATATTTTCAGCACTCAATAAGTTTCTTTTCATTTTCCCCTCCTCCAGTCCTGGGGCTCCTGTTCAGCACAGGGGAGGCCTACCCAAATGCCAGGGAGGCGCGGCGGGCAGGGGCACCCTCTCCTCGGATGCCCGCTCTCACGGGCCTTCTACTCCTGGAGGACTCTCCACGGTCCCATCTGGGTTAGTGTCTGCAAGAGGTAGCCTCTCCTCACCCTGTGGATTCTGCTCATGAGCTTTTCTCTCTATATTTAAGGGGATGACTTGCGGCTGCCAAATCTATACAGGTCACTGTACACTGTCCTCAGTCCCCACACTGGCCTCTCTGGGCACGCTGGGCCTCCCACCGCCCTTTTGCATCCTACCTGGAACACGGGGAGTCTGTCTTTCCTGTCTGAGGCCTGCAGGCCTCTCAGTATCCTGCAGTACTAACTGCAAGGTGAGGGCAGAACTCTGCCCAGCCGGGATCCCCAGAAAGGCCCCACCTTCACCTGCCCCCATCACAGGGGTCAGGTGAACGATCCCGCCTTGCCAATAGGCCTGTGCCCACTTCTCCCTCCCTCCTCCGCGGCTTCTGCTGGTTGGGCAGCCCTCCTCCTCACTGCAGCGGGAGGGCAGGCAGCCTCCCTGGTGGGGCCGTAACAAGCTGCTAGGACTTTCAGGCATTTACTTAAGACATTAGCTTGGCTTTGTGCACACTGACAGGGTCTGGGCCCAGAGCCCGGATCTGTGGGGATAGCACCGACTTTCCCACAGCTGGGGGCTGGGGCAGAGAAGGGAGAGGACCAGCCTGGGGATGGTGCTCTGAAGCGAGGCAGAGGCAGGGGAGGGGAGTGCCGCCTGGGCTTCCTGACAGAGGGAGGGAGAAACACCAAGTTATCTTCACATTCCTTCTCCACCGCCTGACAGGGCACCCAGGCACACGCAGGCCTTTCACAGGGCGCCCCCAGGCGGCCTTCTGGGGAATCACACCCTTTTAATGGATTGGCAATTTTGGGCTGGTTCCAGCTAAATTGCTCAACTGTGAGGCTGGCACCATCACTGCCGTTTTACAGATAAAGTTGAGACTCAAAGAGGCAGGATGACTTGCCCAGCTCAAAGTGACAGGACCACCTTTTGAATTTAGGTCTGTCCTGGTCCAAAGACTACCATGGGTCTGTCCTGCTGCTCCTAAGTCCCTTGAGTCGAGTCCAGACCCATGTCTCAAGACTTAGAAGGGCATGCAGGTCCCATTATTAATCTGATGAGTAAGTCAGCTGTCATCTCCTCCCATGCGAGTAATCAGTCCCTGCTTGAACACTTCCAGGGGACATGAGCTCATCCCCTCCCTTGCTGGTAGTATGAAGGAAGGGGTGGGAAAGTCCACTGACAGCAGCTAGGAATGCAGCCCCGTCACACACGGCCACATGAGCACAGGAGATGCCTCCCGCCCTGCCTGGACCCAAGGGTGCGCCAGCCCCACCACTTCTAGGGACCTTCCTCAGGTCTCCAGGAGGAGGGGTGGTGTGAGGCAAAGCCTCAGGCTGAGGAGCTGGCTCAGGACAGTGACACAGGTCAGCGGGATTGAACCCGGGGCGTTCTACTTCCGAGCTCCACCCCCAGCCCTTTACTTTGAAACAGGGTCTCTCTAGGTTGCTCAAACCTGTGATCCTCCTATCTCAGCCTCCCAAGTACTGGGATTATAGGCATGTGCCACCACGCCTGGCCGAGGTCATATAATTTATACCCAAATGAGCACAGGCCTCTGGCTCCTTAGTATCTAGAAAAACAAAAGCCCTGGCTGGGGAAGCCGCGCTGGGCCTGCACGGGCAGACAGTGCCGCCGGCTTCCCGGGTCAGGCACTGTGCTGGCACGTTTCATATACAGCTGTGGTGAATTCTCACGATCCTACAGGGTAGAAGCAACTACATTTATAGGAAACTTGTATCCAAGGCTTAGTAAACAGGGGAGCTGGGTGAACCCACAGGCCTTAGGCTTCGGGCCGGGTTCCCAGCCTCCATGTGCTGTGCTGCTTCAAGACCCTGGGCCCCGTGACTTCATCTCTGCTCAGGCGGCCAGTGGTGACGGCCATGTTGTCCTGGCCCTGGGGCTCTGCTCCACGCTCATCGCTTCCTTAGGGTCTCCTGCAGGGTGGAGGCAAGGCTCCATGACACCGTCCCTCAAGCACGATGGGGACAGCTGCTTACATGGAAGTGTCCCAGGAAGGGCAACGTTCCCCTCCCCACCAACACAGCCTCCTGGAGGAGACGGAGCACCTTTCCAACTACTTCACTTTTTTGTGTATGTGTGTGTGTGGTACTGGGGATTGAACACAGGGGCACTCTACCTCTGAGCTACACCCCCAGTCCTATTTTATTTGGAAACAGGGTCTCACTAGGTTGATGAGAGTCTCATTAGTAGCTGAGGCTGTCCTCAAACCTGCGATCCTCCTGTCTCAGCCTCCCAAGTACTGGGATTACAAGCATGCACCACCGTGTCCAGCTCAACTACTTCGCTTTTAACGCCAATCCCAGACCTGGACTGCTTTCCATCACAGCAATTTTTCTCTTCTGTACTAATGAAAGAGTTAAGACAATTCTGTCCATTTTGTTTTATTTGTTAAATTGCTAAAAAGTCATCAGGGGAAACATTAACAAAAAATGAAATTGACAGATTTAAATATCCATGAAATCCATTTTCATTCTTACACTGTTATGTGCCTAAAATGACTCTCTCAGGGTAAGCCACCTGGCACCCCTGAGTCGTGGGAGACGTCACTCACAGCACCAGCTTCGCCAGGGCACGAGGGTGTGCACTGACAGGAACCCTGGTTGGGGGAGGGAGCAGAGCGAGGAGAGCACAGTGGGCCACACCTAAGGTCGCTCTCCTCCGCGGCGCCATGCAGGACAAGCCTCTGCAGTCCCGGGAGGCTGCACGGTGCAGGTGTCCTCGCCACTGGGCATGTTCAGATCCTCCCCAGACTTGAGCGCTGGAGACCACGGATAATGCGAAGCAGAGCACATGACCATGCCAGGATCACCACAAGGACAAGGACAGACAGACAGACAAACCAACCAGGTATATATATCACTTGGCAGGGGAAGGAGCAAAGCGAAGCAGAAGGAAACCCAGAAAGACAAGGTGAAGGGAAGGGAAGACCCCTGTTCTCCATTGGCCAGTGGCTTTCTGTCCTCCAAAGTCAAGACTTCTTACGCTGGTCTTCTTTCTTCTTCCTCCTCTTCTCTTCTTTAAAGAGTTACAACACAGTACCTAGATAGTTCATGGTTTCAGCTCTTGCTAAACAACTCAAACATTAAGCTCAAACCCACAGAGGGCAGGGAGGAGTAAGCCCAGTATTGCCTTAAAAACAAAATTTAAGCTTATTTCAACACCTAGCTTGTGCTCCCCAAAAATGTGTGTGTGTGTGTGTGTGTGTGTGTGTGTGTGTGTGACAGGTGGGGTTGTGGAGTCCACCACCCAAGTGTGGAAGAAGGGTGGAAATAGCAACAAAAATACACAACGCTTTCTGCTGCGTAACGTGTGAAGAGAGAACAAGAAGCTCTGTCCAAGAGGGCAGAAGAGACTAAAATTCTTACATGAGGTCAACGTGGTGACCAGTGAAGTCAGTATCACCCAGGGCTCTCAAAAGGCACACTTGCAGGAATGGAAGGGGTTAAAGCTTCAAGTAGAAAGAAGATGTATTTTAAATACTTAAATACTGTTAAATATTTGCTAGGTGCTCCTGGTTTAAAAAAACATATTTTGTCTCCTTTCAGTGAACTTTAAGACAAAATTGGTATCACTTCAAAAATGGAGTCGTGGTTGAATGATCCAAGGGTGCTGCGGGAATGCTCGCCTGTTGAGACACCCAAGTCCCGCTGCCTGCGTGGCCTGAGGGGGGCTGAGGGGGCCGTCAACGGGACTGTGTTGAGCCACCTGCCCGCGGTCTGCGCCCACAGTGCCCCGGAGCCAGCGAGACCCAAGCCCCGGATGCAGATGAGGCAGATTTTTCTCAGAGGGCTGTAGACGGACAGTCTGGTTCCTGGCGGCATGGGTAATACTGGGATGCCATGGAGTTCAGAGGAATTGGACTACTTTCTAAGAGAATCAACATTTCTGTTGCCAAATACTTAGGAAGAGTGGAAGGAATCAACAGGTTAACAGCTAGCTTAAGAAGGCCACCGGACAAAGGGAAAGATTACAAAATGGAGATTTTGAACTTTCAGGCTTCCAAATACTTTATATTGAAGTCGGAACCAAGTTTGGAGGCACTGTCCATGCACGAACACAATGTCATCAACAAGGTTCAGCGACAGCAGTCATGCCTAAACGGCTCATCTTCTGGCTGGCTTTGCTTGTAAATCAAGACCCCACATGATTGAACAGTCTTGGCCCAAAGGGGACTGGCCACAGCCGCAGGGCAGGGAGTTTAGAAAGCCAAGTGTGTGGCTCTGAGCAGGGGGATACCACAGGAAGTAGGCACATGGTTGTTTCCTGATGTGAGGGAGCCTGTAGAGCAGTTTCTGGAACATATACCGCTCCCTGTAAAGGCCCTTTCCTGGGCTTGGTACCAGGGGGCTCTCCCACCAAGAGCACAACAGCAGAGCAAACGGCTAAGGGAAGGATTCATCATGACGGAGCAGGAGAAACACACTTAAAGACTGCTGTGTGCTGGCGGAGCGTCAGGACTCAGGCCAGCTGCAGCTGCTTGTGCCTGTGCCTGCGAAACCAACCAGGAAAAGGGAGTGTGGGGTGGGAAACATGATGTTTCAAAATTTAAGTCCGAAAGGCAAAATAAAAATCCTCTATCCACTGATGAGAAATCCCTCCAAATGCCTATTTAAATTGTGCAATTTGAAATAAACTTGTTTGGACATCTCCTATGTTCAGGCTGTGGTGATTAGTAACCTGTGACTTTCTGTATCAACCAAAGAGGCGCTCTCCTTGGCTCACATCTCAGAAATGAAGTGAAAGTAAAAACACGAGCCCTGTGTGGCTGACAAATGAAAAGACACGCACAGCTCCCAGGTCAGACAAGTGTTGCAAAGGTCAAGACCATGACACTCAACCCAGTCAGTCACCATCAAGAGCCAGGCAGAAGAGGTGTCACAAGGCAAAGAATAATAATAATAATAATAATAATAATAATAATATTTTTTTTTTCTGGAAGGAACTTTCATTTCAGGATTCCCTTTCAGGATCAATTTCCACATTCTACAAATATGGAGAGTGTGCCCGATGCTTTGCAAGCAAAAAGAAGCCCGGTGTCTTTTGATGCGTCAAGGATTTTTCACAATAGTGGCATCTTGGAACTGCCTGCTGGCCCCTAGTGACATCAGGAAAGGATTCTGGAAATATTTCTAAGAAGCATTTGATTTCTCGGGGCACCTGAGCTTTGTAAGAGAAAACAGCAAGTGAGAAAGGTTTTAGGGCTTAAAAAAATCCATATGCAAACAAACAAAAAATGGGTGGGTGGGGGGGAAGCAGCCTTTAACTAGAAAAGGCAGCTTCTAAGGACCAAATCCTAAAAGAAGAACAAATATGGTTTTTGGCAACTTGCAACCAAATACGATTGTCAGAAGATTCCACAATCAGATACCACATGTTTTCTGAGACATGTAGGGAGCACTCGAAAGACCAATGGACACTAGGCAGATGTCGGCTGCATACACGTTATTTCACGATAATCCTGGTACAAATGGAACTAAGTCCCCTGTTTGGTGACTCCCCTCAGTCAGAGAGCAAGAAAGGGACGAGACATAGGGCATTTCTGCAGAGCTGTCACAGGTCCTCTGTGGTTTTGAGAAGGGAAGGACAGTTGTAAGTTATTTTACCCTGCCGGCACCCGCAGCACGGGGGTCCAGGACCTCCTCCTGTGTCTTCCGTTTTCTAATTCTGAGAAGGCCACATAAAGACTTATGGGCGCTTCAGTCTCTGTTGGAAAGTTACTGATAATTAGTCTGTTCCCTAACTCCTTGGTCTAGTTACCAGCAAAGTAGAAAAAGGCAGCACAGCCTCTGCTAAAACACAGCAACAGTTTTATCTAAACCAGGACGGAGATCTCTCCCTTTTTTGTAAACAGAGTTGGCTATATAATATATATATTTATATATTTATATATAATTTTTTTTTCTTAATGGAGATTTGATCCCAGCCTGGAATGAGTTAGGCTGGAAACTGGAATTTTGGTTTATGGGAATAATGTTGTTTTCCCAATTCTTAGTCCAAATGTTCACACACTGGAAAATTCCAAATTAAGAGCCACAGAAAGGGAAAGGGGTTTGAACACATTATCTCTTTGCTCGCACAAAGTACAAGGCGTTCGTTTTTGGATAGTACTTCACATTCTGCTTCTTGTCCATGAGTCCTCCGAAGATGATGAGCTCGCCCCTGCCTTGTACCACTGTATGCAGGCTGGTTTCAGGAGGCCCCACCACAGAACTGCTATTAAAGACTTTCCATTTGACCCGCCCCTTCTCCTTGGTGTCTTTAATGTCCAGAACGTACATCTGCATGGGCTTGCAGTTCATACTCTGGTACAGGGGCTTGCCAACGTTGAGGGACTGCGGAGGGTGGTGGCCCAGGCGGCGGGCAATGGGAGGCAAGGAGTGCCCATCTCCTTGGGCAGGCCCCGGGCGGGGGATGGGCACGGTTTCTCCACTGCTCAGGCTTTGGCTCCCAGGGGAGCCTGGAGAAGATCCAAGAGGAGGGCTCAGTGCTGCGGAGGCTGGGGGGCCTTTGGATGACATCGCTTTGATGGCTTCCAGGCTCCGACGCAGGGCACTGGGGGAGACAGCGCCTGCGAGGGCACTGGCCACGTGCGGTGGGGTATGCACACCGTTGGTCTGCTCAGGAGGGTGTCTCACGCTCCCCCCCACTGTCCTGCTATCCACGCCGTCCACGTGATTGGTACTGGAAGCAGGTTTCAGGTCCCAGTTCAGATCTATTGACCCTAATCTCAGATCTTTCTGATCTGGCAGTGACCCTCGTCGGGGAGCCAAAGAAAGTCCCATTTTTAAGTCATATCCTTCAGAGGCAGATGGAGTGCTTGGAGATACGGCCTGTACAGGACTGTCCAAGGAAGAGCCACCAACAGCTGCTGTACCCGGAGATAAACTCCCGCCATTGAGGATGGGTGAGCCGTCTCCTCTGGCTGGGGAAAGGCTCCCTTCCCGGGAACCGGAGGGCGTCTGCCTTTGAGCCCTGGGCCTCAGTGTTCCCCAGCGACCGTTAACGCAAGGCGCTTCATCCATACTTCTTACTGGAGACTGCGAGCGGTACTCTCGGGTTTCAGGAACCAGGGCCGGAGGGGTGGCACTGATTGGTGATGGACGAGAGTTCAAACTGGGGCTGAGGGGCGCTCTCCCAGTAGGAGCCTGGCTGAAGACCACCACACACTGTCCCACCTAGAAGACAAAGGACCTGCTTTCACATCTTTTATAATTCTGATAGAGAATCAACTATCAAACATTTTGACATAAGGATCTGGAATGTGCCAGACATTTTACAGACCGGAGATACAATGACATAGTCTGCTCTCTAGGACAGAAGGGCAGGCAGACAGACGCGAGAGTAACTTGCTTTAACGTGACATGTACTGTCATTAGTAATGTCTACAGAATAGGATGGGTAGAGTGGAAGGAAGAAATGGCTTTTCTTTGTGGTACTCAAGGCGACATTTCACAAAGAGATGCTTAGAGTTTGGACTTAAAGGAAGATGGACCCACAAGTCCCCCCGTCCAGTGGACATATATGTGAAAAGTGCCAGAGGAGCTATGGTTAATATGGTTAACAGCACTTTTTTTTTTTTTAGTGGTACTGGGGATTGAGCCCACGGGCAATCTACCTCTGAGCTATACCCCCAGCCCAATTTTATTCTTATTTTGAAACGGGGTCTTGCTAGGTTGATGAGTCTCTCTCCTTGCTGAGGCTGTCCTCGAACCTGTGATCCTCCTGTCTCAGCCTCCCAAGTACTGGGATTACAGGTATGGTCGATTACAGGAATACAACATGCCCAGTTTTGTTTTTGTTTTTGAGACAGAGTCTTATTAAGTTGCCCATACTGGCCTCAAACTCATGATCCTCCTAGTTCAGCCTCCCAAACGGCTGGGCTTATAGGAGTGTGTCATGGCCTAGAGCACCTCTTTTTTGTGACAAAGTATTTTCTATGTCTGTACATATTTCCTTTGAAATTTGACAAATTAACTTGGTTTTCTAGTTTAGAACCTCTCCTGACACTAGCCTGTTAGTTCCCTGCTTACCCGGCAGGCTGGGTGGCACCACAGTTCCGGGGCCCCGTGATCTTCATTCTCTACCTTGAGTGGCTGCCAAGCCCAGGGACCAGAGTGCATGTGCAACAACCAAGCATCCTTGAACAGCTGTAAGACAAGGACCAACAACAGGACTCAGGTGCTGTCTAGTCCTCAAGCTGGGCTGTTTTGACCTAGAAAGTATGCGGGCCTTCAGGAAGAAGAGTAAAGCCCTCGGTTATCTGTTCAGTTGTATGTGCAGTTACTCATGCCTTCGTTCACTTATATATTACCATCGGTTGGTATAGCATGTGGAACCGTGCTTTTGACCCATGAATTAACTGTAACTGGCTTTTCCCTTGTGTGTTTGTGCGTGTGCGCGCACGTGTGTGTGTGTCTGTGTGTGTGTGTGTTTAGTACTGGGATTGAACCTAGGGGCATTCTATCTCTGAGCTACAGCCCAGTAGCACCTCTCGCCCCCCTTTTTGGAAACAGGGTCTCACTAAGTAGCTGAGGCTAGCCATGAACCTGTGATCCTCCTGTCCCAGCCTCCCAAGTACTGGAATTATAGGCATGTGCTACCATGCCCGGCTCATATAATTTTCTGAATTTGCATTTATTTATTTATTTATTTTGTGGTACTGGGAATTGAACCTGGGGCTTCATGCATGCTACCACTGGGCTACATCCCCAGCCCCGAGTCTATGTTCTTAAATAAATCCCGTGTGGACTCTGGCAGTTATCAACCTGCTTTTCTGTCCCACTATCCCCTTCCTTTTGTTTATTTATTCTTTTTGGCACTGGAGATTGAACCCAGGGGCAGTCTACCTCCGAGCTACACCCCAGCCCTATTTTTTATTCTTTATTTTGAAACAGTCTAAGTTGCGGAGGGCCTCACTAAGTAGCTGAGGCTGGCCGCGAACCTGCGATCCTCCTGTCTTAGCCTCCCAAGTACTGGGATTACAAGTGTGCGCCACCACGCCCAGCTCCCCTTCCTTTTGAAAATATGGTAGCATCAAACTGTTTAGCTTAAAGAGGGCACAGGAATAGAAAGACTATAGATTTGAATATTCAGGAGACAAATGTCTGTGATTAAACCCCCATTCCAAACCCCTTACCCCACAAAATAGAGTGGAAAAAAAGACCAAAGAATATGAAGGCTATACTTTTTTTTTGTGGTTCTGGGATTGAACCCAGGGGCATTCTACCTCTGAGCTCCACTCCCGCCCTATTTTATTCTTATTTGGAAACAGGATCTCGCTAGGTTTGCTGAGGCTGTCCTGGAACCTGAGATCCTCCTGTCTCAGCCTCCCAAATACTGAGATTACAGGTGTGGACCACTACGCCCGGCTCTCAGAAAAGGCCTTTTCTAAAGGAAAATACTCTGGGATGAGTCTGGTATACTCTGACACAGTAAACCAGGGGAGCAAGTCTGCACGCTCAGTGGCATGTGCTTGGGAATGCCACACAAACAGTACTCACAGCATTGGGACCGCCACACCCACCAAGGATTAAGATAGTTGCATCATCTATGACGATCTGGGGAGAGGAAGAAATTTAAAATGAACCTACAAAGACACAGGTATCTGACTTCCTATGCTTCAGTGATATATAAAAATAGCATACCCAGCCCCGAAATGAGTGTTCTAGTCACCATAAGCTCTCCATTCTCCCCAAACCATGTCAATTCTGATCCCTTTGAACAAATTACTGATGATTCACCTGAATGGTGACACATTCTTTGCTGATCAAATATTAACATGAGAGTGTCAATCACATAAACTGCGGGATTTTCTTGAGAAATGAAATAGCAAAGTAAATACTTTGGGGAGAGGCTTAATATAAAGTCATTATAAATTAAACCACCCATAAGAAGCGGAAAAATAAATACTAGCAAAAAAGGATGATAGATTCTCTTTGGCTTAACGCATACTGGCATCTTACCTGGCTCCCTCCTCCCTCTCCCGTCCTAACTGAAAGATGCTACAGTGTTTGCTGAATAGTTATTTTAATTCCTGAGCACCTGAGATTGGCCACCTCGAGGATGAGGACTGGGACCAGAGATGTTCGGCTTGGACCATGCCCACTGCTCGAGGTCAAGGACCCAGACATCGTTGCTCCTGCGGGGTAAGGACAGAAGGGTAAGGAAGCTGGGTGCTCCAGATGCCCACGCCCACTGGCACATCTGCCGTTTTCATGCTCACACAGACAGGGCTGGAGGAGGCTTCAGAGGTAGCCCCCTCAGATTTCAGGGGTTTCAGAATCGAATGACCACTGACAACTCTGACCTCTTCAGCCTGAACAAAAAACTTAATTTTCTCTAACTTTGGTTTCCTTATCTATCAAATAAAAATACTGCTAAAGAGCTGATATATGTTACATTTACAAATATGTCCAGCAAAGTGCCATGCTCACAGCACTGAAGCCACATGTTCCTCTCCCTGCTTTCCTAGAACGCATCTTGACTTGAGACCTTCAAACCTTTGCCTTTTCCACTGACCAGGAGGCCTCATCTGAGTCACACCGGCAGCCACACATGAGTACCTAAAGCACAAGGTAACTGGTGACAGCAGGAAATGCCTACTGGCCAAACGATAGTCACTCCAAAACAGAAAACCACAAGGAAGAGAGAAAATGATTCAAAAGGCAGCTCTATCATTGTCTGGGAGTAAAAGCTTTATTGATTCTGGCTATCAAAAGGTATTTCAAGCTGGGCGTGGTGGTGCACGCTTGTAATCCCAGTACTTGGGAGGCTGAGATCAGAGGATCCGGGTTTGCAGCCAGCCTCAGTTCCTTAGTGAGGCCCTCCGCAACTTAGTGAGACCCTGTTTCAAATAAAGAAGAAAAAAATAGGGCTGGGGTGTAGCTCAGATATAGAATGCCCCTGATTTTAATCCCCAGTACCACCAAAAAAAAAAAAAAAAAAAAAAAAA
>PVJS01052238.1:0-13682 GCA_004027185.1 Glis glis
AGAGAGAGAGAGAGCTGAGGCTGGCCGCGAACCCAGATCCTCCGGTCTCCGCCTCCCAAAGTACTGGGATTACAAGCGTGCGCCACCACGCCCGGCAGTTCCCATTTCTTATATCCCCACTTCTATCTCCCCCTTTTTTTTCTATGCCAATAAATCTTCCTTTTCTCTTAAAACCCATAGCAAGATCTCCAGTCCATGTGCTTGCTAGTCTCCATTTGTCCCTGTGGGGCTGCTCTCTAGTCTTCTCCATCCTAGAGATGCCACAGAATTGCATCTCCTGGGCTCCCTTGCTCTCCAGTATCTGGTTGGCTTTGGCCTATGGGAGGCACCAGCAGGCGATAAGAGATGGGTTTTTTATTCCCCAACTCCAAACCCAAGCTTCTTGCTTTGCCTCTACAGCCTCAGCTTCTGTCCAGCACCTGTCTTCCATGCACCAATTCCCATGGGCCGCAGTAACATCGGTCCCTCCCCTTCTCAGGTGAGTGGTAGCAGCTTCCCAGTATAGCTGTCCCTGAGTTCACCACATGATTGACCTGCTAAGCTCCACCCAATTTGCATTACATATTTCCTTAGCTAAACTCTCTTGAGTGTGCCAGCTGCTTCCTGCTGGGTCCTGAATGACGTTGTCCCTTGAGGATTCTCTCTTCTCCACTCCCATGTGGAGCTTACAGTCGGGATCATTCCTAACATTCAGCATGTAGTCCCCCAGAGTGCTGTGGTCCATTTACATGTAGTATTTTCTGTGTTTTCCAACCACAATGCAAACTCCTGTGGGTTGGGGCTATTTTACACTCTATTGGCATAGTGCCATGCTCAATAAATGTTTATCAATGAAAGTTATGATAAAATACATTAAAAATGACCAGATTTCAGAAATGAAAGTGAACTTAAATCAGTTATTTTGCCAGGCGTGGTGGCGCATGCTTGTAATCCCAGTACTTGGGAGGATGAGACCGGAGGATCCGGGTTTGCGGCCAGCCTCAGCTACCTAGTGAGGCCCTCTGCAACTTAGTGAGACCCTGCTTCAAAATAAAGAATAAAAAATCGGGCTGGGGTGGAGCTCGGAGGTAGAATGCCCCGGGGTTCAATCTCCAGAACCGCAGAAAAAAAAATCAGTTATTTTCTTGGGTGCCACAGTTATTCGAGGTGACTTGAACTCGGTAACTTTTCCATGACGTTTCAGAACTGGCGAAGGCCTGGCCTCTGTGACTTGAATTTCACTGCTCAGATGCTTGGTTCTGCTTACGTCCTGGTTCTTGATGGCATTCTGTGTATTTGTGGCTGCTGAATCAGAGGCTCTAAGTAAAAATGAGGGTTTCTATATTGTCTTCCTCCCTTGAAACCAATGTACTCTTCCTTCGAAACTCTGCTGTGTGATCCTATTGCAGGTCTGCAGGGAGCGAATGTTCTACTTGCTCCCTCAGTTTGCAGCCTGGTGCTGCATTGTGCCCAAACACGTGCTTAATAAATGCCTTTTTGTCCCATGATTCACTTCAATGAGTTTTTATTTAAATATTTAATGATGTAAAAATTGGTATAAGTGCCTCCTTAGGGAATATTGGGCAAGTACAGGGATGTAATCAAATGGTTTGCAAATTGTACTTATTTATTCATAACTCTAATTTGAAAAGAAGAACTAGAGTTTTGAAAGATGTTCACATTTTTTTTTTGCGGTACCGGGGATTGAACCCAGGGTCATTTTACCTCCGAGCTACACCCCCGGCCCTATTTTTTATACTTTATTTTGAAACCGGGTCTCACGAAGTTGCAGAGGGCCTCACTAAGTAGCTGAGGCTGGCCGCGAACCTGGATCCTCCGGTCTCCGCCTCCCAGGTACTGGGATTACAAGCGTGCGCCACCACGCCCGGCAGATGTTCACATTTCACACAAACCTTATTTTATGGAATGGAGGGTAATCATTCCTAACAAAAGGGGAAAATGCCAAGTCATTGTCTAGAGTTACTGTCTAGAGTTATTTTCCTTAGCCTTCCTGTGTGGTAACAGTTATTTGTGTGGGACAATTAAAAAAGCCTTATCTTTTACTTGCTGCTGAATGTGATTCCATCTGGCTGATTCTGCCATCGGGGTCTGAGTTTAACCTCATGGCTCTGGTTCTTTTCATGCCCCAAATCCCTACTTGAGTTCTATTCCTCTGTACCAGAATGATGAAGAAGATGAGTGGCGAGGGATGGTAAGTATTTTGGTCCACAACCCACCTTGCTGATTTCCTGGCAGTGTTTGGAAACTATGAAACTGATATAGGCCAAGTGGCTGGGTGCACATTATAGTTTTCATGGGCCCTAGGCACTTTCAACTTCATGGGCCTCTCCTCCTTTAAAAATATAAGAACATATGAAGCCATGTGTGGTGGCGCACGCTTGTAATCCCAGTACTTGAGAGACTGAGACAGGAGGATCACGGGTTCGCGGCCAGCCTCAGCTACTTAGTAAGGCCCTCTGCAACTTAGTGAGACCCTGTTTCAAAATAAAGAATAAAAATTAGGGCTGGGGATGTACCTCAGAGGTAGAATGGCCCTGGGTTCAATCCCCAGTACCGCTATATATATATATATATATATGTATGTGTGTGTGTGTGTGTGTGTATGTGTATATATATATGTGTGTGTGTGTGTGTGTGTGTGTATTATGTCTATATTATATGACGTAATATATATATATATATATATATAATGTCTATGTTGTATGACAAATACATTAGTGTTATATATGAAAACATTTTTGTGGACCTCTAAAAGTGTTTTGGTCCCTAGGCATTGGGTTTCCTGTGTCTAATGAATGAGTCAGGCCTGTAAGTGAATGATGGGAAAGAAGGTAGCTTAACTCTTTAGCAGGGTCTAAAGATACCTGTGTTCCAGTCTGTTCTCAGTGACGCCCACGTTGGGAGGTTATGATCATAAATAAAGCAAATGAATGTTCTTCCTCCAAAAGGCTTAGGGGTGGGCAGCTACGGACCTCTCCAGTATGGGCTGCTTATCTTTTCACCTATCCTGGAGGAATGTTACCTTCTCCATATGATAGAGATAACGTTCTAGTCTGGAAGGGTCCAGGGTAATTGTCCCATTACACAGATAGGGACCCTAAGGCATGGAAAGATAAACCTCATCGGCTTGCTTTTCTGCAGCAGTCCAAAGAGGAAATATGTTTAAAATATTTTTCCTGACCATGAAAGTGATACTGGTTTATTATGAAATTTTGGAAAATATGAGATGTTGAGAGATTTAACAAAACCCTAACTCCCTTAATCCTATTTCCCAGAGCCAACGACTGCTTACTTGAGATTATATAACTGCATGGACATTACCATGGATGGAACAGGAGCCCGTCAACTCCCAGGAGCCTGCCCAGCAGTGCCTCTCACTGCTGCCATTTCTGCCTGCTGTCCCCTCAAATGTAAAATGGCTGCATTTTACTCTAACACCCTCTTCTCAAATGATTATATGCTACAATGTTAACTGAAAAGGGCAGATTGCAAAATTTATGTACAGTATAATCTCATTTGTGTAGAAACATGCATAAAAATTGAAGAAGGTGGCCGGGCGTGGTGGCGCACGCTTGTAATCCCAGTACTTTGGGAGGCGGAGACCGGAGGATCCAGGTTCGCGGCCAGCCTCAGCTCTCTCTCTCTCTCTCTCTCTCTCTCTCTCTCTCTACTTAGTGAAGCCCTCCGCAACTTCGTGAGACCTGGTTTCAAAATAAAGTATAAAAAATAGGGCCGGGGGTGTAGCGCGGAGGTAGAACGCCCCTGGGTTCCATCCCCGGTACCGCAAAAAAAAAAAAAAATTGAAGAAGGTGATAGATAGGTGTCACCAGTGATATTAGTTGTCCCACAGCCATAGAAGCTCCTGTGTGGGTGAAGGGCAGCTTTTTTGGTGGGGGAGGGATGGTAACTTTCCAGAACAATCTAAACCCTCCCTGAAGGTAATATCCTCATCTTCCCAGGAATAGAGTTGCTACTGTTTATACTCCTTAGAAGAGGGCAAGAGGGGCCGGGAGTGGTGGCACACGCTTGTAATCCCAGTACTTGGGAGGTGGAGACCGGAGGATCTGGGTTCACTGCCAGCCTCAGCTAATTAGTGAGGCTTCCACAACTTCGTGAGACCCGGTTTCAAAATAAAGAATAAAAAATAGGGCCAGGGGTATAGCTCGGAGGTAGAATGCCCCTGGGTTCAACCCCCGGTACCGCAAAAAAAAAAAAAAAAAAAAGAAGAGGGCAAGAGGGACAGGGATGCCTCCATGCTGAAACCCCAGGCCTTTGGAGGTCCTTGTCCTCCCTCATCTCTTCCTGTGCCCAACCATGAAATGTGGTTTCTGCAGGCTCCCATTTGTATGCCAGGCTGGCAGTGGGTTTTCCCAGCTATCCTCCTGGGAACACGATTCTATTCTCTGCATAAAAGCAAAGATACAATTAAAGCTACGCATCAGAGAGCAATCAAGGGAACTAGCAACTCCACATTATTATGGAGAGGATGCTGGTGAAGGCAGTTTCTGCAAACAGCTTCTTACCGTTGCCCCAAATGCAGAAGAGCTGCTCCTGGTACTCTGCAGCCACTCAAGTCTGGCTTATCCCAGAGAGACAGGGATCTGCAGACACAATATATTGTCTTCCTCGGTGGCCTGGTCCAGTGTCTTATAGTGTTTTCCGTAGCTTGTACCTACCTCTTGCCTGCCACGGTATCATTCCATGCTTGTTTTCCTTGATGAAGACAGAAAGCATTGTTTTGCCTCCCTGTCTGATAAGGTTCCTGAGATGAACCTGGGTGGCTTGTTTTTCTGCAACTGATTCAGATTGTGCCTTGCTGCTTTCTCAGCAGCAAAATTGACGTTTTGGTTTATAATCCATCTTGATGATTTCATGGAAGGGCTTGGAAACTATGTGTTATGGTTTGGATTTGCAATGTCCCCCTAATAGCTCATGTGTTGACTGCATGGTCTCCAATGCAGCAAGGTTTTGGGGGGGGCATGATTGGAGGAGGCGGGTAACTGGGGGTGTGGCCTTGAGGACCTATAGCTGTCTCCTGCCCCTTCCTTCCTCTTCCCAGCTGCTTCCCAGCAGCTGTGAATGAGCAGCATTCTTCTGCCACACCCTGCCACCATGATGTTTCTGCCCCAAGAGCTTGCTGACCTAGTCAAAATAAACCTTCCTCCTCTAACTTGTTCTTATCAGGTGTTTTGGTTACAGCGATGCAAAACTGACTAATGCATAAGTGACCGGGGTCACGTTATGATTTTCATGGGCCCTAGGCACTTCTGCCTTTGTGGGTCTCTTCACTAAAAATGTAAAAACTTATATTTTATGACTGCATAATACATCAAGTCCTAAATATTAGAATAACACTGGGCTTAGAAATTTTGAGTCTAAAAGGTACATTCAGTAATTTAATTTAACCAGTATTTGTTTGAGCACCTATTAGGTACCAAGCAAGCAAGAAATACCCGAGGGGAAAGCAGGCCACCAGAGGTCAACAGTATATTGTACACCTGATGCTGTGTTCAAAGATCCAAAGTCCTGTGTGTGTGTGTGTGTGTGTGTGCGTGTGTGTGTGTGCGTGTTACTGGGTATTGAACCCAGGGACATTCTACCTCTGAGCTACACCCCCAGACCTATTTTATTTTTTATTTTGAAACAGGGTCTCACTAGGTTGCTGAGGGCCTCGCTAAGTTGCTGAGGCTGGCCGAGAATCTGTGACTCTCCTGTTTCAGCCTCCCAAGTACTGGAATTATAGATATGTGCCACCATACCTGGCTTCTCTTTTGGCTTTTAAAGTGAGCTTTGAAATCAGATAAACTTGAGTCAAATCTATTCTTTTTTTTTTGCAACTTACTGCTCATGTTGTGAGGGTAATCTTCTCACCTGCCTCAGTTTTGTTACCCACAAAATGAGGATAATAATGCCCATTTCAGAGGTTATGGAATGCATAGAATTATCTAGGCAAAGCACAATTCCAAAAGTGGAAGGCACTTCATAAATGTCACTCCATTTAGGTTTTAGAATGATTTGATGATAGGGACATCAGAGACTTTGGCTATATTTTTCATTTAAAAATGGGTATTTTTACATGTATTGTTCACTTCATGGGTCTGATATAATTACAAATAGACTTCCCACAAACTCAGTTTATGGCATTATTTAATATACCAGCATTCATTCATTCACTCAACAAATCTTTCTTAAGTATCTTTTGTGGCACAGACATCATATGCTTGGGGTTTCAATACCACCTTTAACATGAGCTTGGTCCAGAAATGATCAGGAAAGGAAATCTTCCAGGAAGGAAACACTGTATGGAAGGAGTTTCCAGGACAGTGGAAAACGGGCTGGGGGAAGCATGATTGCCAACAGAGACGCTTCTCCAATGCTGGCAGGAAAAATCCTGACAAATGCCTGGCTGCAGAACCCCAGGAGCTGGACTTGACTCTCATTCTTGAATTGCATTTATTCTGGGAATCAAGCAGAGTGCTGTGTCAATCTGCTACGAGGGAGGCAGAGTTATAAATAGAAAATGTGCTGGAAATAGGAAATAAGATGAAAGATGGCATTTTGGGCTTTCACGCCCCCCCCCCCCATTCAGCAGAGAGAGAAAAGCCATCCAGTTTTGGTGGAGGCAAGAAATTCAGGAGCCACTGTTCCAAGAGAAGTGGAAGGGAGGGAGGAAGTAGAAAGTATGAAACTGATGAAGAGTGGGGAGGTGGGAAGAACTGAGTGAGATGTGAACAGAGGGGTGGGAGGGTAATCTGGCCCCATGGGCAGATGAGAGGAAATCAAAGAGAAAAACCCAGCACTAGGACAAAGAGTAAAGATTTACCCAGCTGGAGAGAGACTTGAAATAGCAAGATAGTAATAACACATGGCTGACAAGAGAGATTGGGTAGGAGAGGAATTAAAAAGCTTAAGCCATAAAAGTGGAATTGAGTAGGAGGGCTGATAAGTAGCATTCCCATGTAGCTCCATTTAACCTTTCCCCCACAGCAGCCCTTGACCCTCAGTCCTGAAGGTGAGTGTCTTCAAAAGTATTGTTGAATCCATTATGGGGTGTCCTTCCATCAGGTGTGGGAAAGGGTGTTCTACCATGGTTAAAGAAGGCTGTAGCAGGAAGGTCTTGGGTTTGGAGAGGAGTTCTAGTTCTAGTGTTGCCATCAACTGGACATATGACCTTGAACAAGTCATCTGACTAATGTCTGTGAACTAGGTTTGAATATAGACTGTCACAAACTTCCTGTGAGATTAGATAGATATATGGGTGGGGATTGAACCCAGGGCCTTGCACATGATAGAAACGATCTATCACTGAACTACACCCCCAGCACTTCCTGCTTATCTTCATCTATTTACTTTCCTTGTCAAGATTTCATTTTTTTCATGCTTGTAATCCCAGTACGTGGGAGGCTGAGACAGGAGGATCACAGGTTTGAGGACAGCCTCAGCAACTTAGCAAGGCCCTCAGCAACTTAGTGTGACCCTGTTTCAAAGTAAAAAATAAAATAGGGCTGGGGGTGTAGATTCTTAGAGGTAGAATGCCTCTGGGTTCAGTCCCTAATACCACAAAAAAACAAAGATTTCATTTTCTTTATCTGCACAATGAGGGGTATTAGATGCTGTCTCAGTCAACATTCTCATTACTGTAATACAAAACAACTGACCATACAACTTAGAGGAAGAAAGATTTCTTTACTCACAGGTTTTGGAGATCCCAGAGTCCAGTCTATGTCAGGCTGGGTCTGCGGAGCTCAGGGCATGGAGGTAGGAAGCAGAGAGAGGGAGAGAGCAAGGGCTCTGCTCTTACATCATGGAGGCCAGAAGCAAGAGCAAACAAGCAAGGGGATTCAAAGACAAAAGCACAGTCCCTAACACCACACCCCCAGAGACCCACCTTCTCTAGCCACACCCCACTCATCTAAGCTACCATCCAGGAAATCCATTTCAATGGCTTTATCTACTGAGAGATTATAACCCTCATGACTGCCAGGCATGTTGGCACAGGCTTGTAATCCCAGTACTTGGGAAGCTGAGACAGGAGGAACATAGGTTTGAGGCCAGACTCAGCAACTTAGTGAGGCCCTCTGCAACTTAGTGAGACCCTGTTTCAAAATAAAGAATAAAATAGGGCTGGGGGTGTAGCTCAGAGGCAGAATGCCCCTAGGTTCAATCCCCAGTACCACACACACACACACACACACAAGTTATAATAACCCTCATGACTTAATTATATCAACTCTGAACATTAATACATGAGCTCTTCAGGGGACATTCTGTATCTAACCATCACAGATGTTATGTCTTATTTTTATTTTAAATACTTTTATTGGTGCATTATAGTCTCACATCATAATGCAGTTTATAGTGATAGTGACATACATGCACGCAGCACTTGGTGGGCTTTCCCCTGGCTCCCTGTCCATTCCTCCCCTTCCCCATACAGGGCATGGAGATTGACATTGGTATTCTCACATATGTACATAATGTCAAATGTCAATGGAAGTGATTCCTTCATTGATCCTCCCTCCCCCTCCCTTTCCCTAGACCACCTCTCTGGCTCCACTGGAGTTTCTTCTCCATTATCTAAAGTCCCTCCGGTATCCTAATTACTTCCTAGCTTCTGTATATGAGAGAAAACATATGACCCTCCACTTTCTGTGACTGGCTAATCTCATTTAACACAATGTTCTCCAGGTCCATCTATTTTCCTACAAATGACATAATTTTATTCTTCTTTATTGCTGAGTAGAATTCCATTGTGTGTATATCCCATAACATTGTAATCCATTCATCTGTTGATGGACACCTAGGTTGGTTCCATAATTTGGTTATTGTGAATTGTGCTACTATAAGCATGGATAGGCATATATTACTATAATATTCTGATTTTAGTCCCTTTGGAGAGATACCCAGGAGTGGTATAGCTGGATCATTTGGTGGATACATCCCCATTTTTCGGAGGAATCTCCACAGGAGCTGTACTAATTTGCAATTCCACCAACAGTGTAGAAGAGTTCCTATTTCCCCACATCCCCACCAGCGTTTATTGTAGATGCTATATCTTAAAAGCTGCTGCCGGGCCGGGCGTGGTGTGCACGCTTGTAATCCCAGTACTTTGGGAGGCGGAGACTGGAGGATCCGGGTTCGCGGCCAGCCTCAGCTCGCTCTCTCTCTCTCTCTCTCTCTCTCCCTGTCTCTCTCTCTACCTAGTGAGGCCCTCCGCAACTTCGTGAGACCCAGTTTCAGAATAAAGTATAAAAAAATAGGGCCGGGGGTGTAGCGCGGAAATAGAACGCCCCTGGGTTCAATCCCCAGTACTGCAAAAAAAAAAAAAAAAAAAGGTGCTGCCTGGTCTAAAAGTCTACATTTTAATACTTAGATGAATACTTGGGGTGGAAGAGAATAGTGATTCCTAATTTAATTTGTTCCCAGGGAACCAGCTGTCATGAAGATCATCCAGCTTAGATGCCCTAAGTCCTGATCTAGCCAGAGTAGGCATCCTTTTTGTATGGTTTTCTATCATCTCTCTGTACTGTAGGGGTGCCAAATTTGGATCAGTACTGCTTGAGTGGAGGAGCTCCAGCATGTTAGCCCATATGAGAGATTTTAGCAGCTAACTGCCCAGAATAAAGTGGAAAAGAGAGCTATAGATGACTTAAAATGAAGGTTGCTTAAAAAACAAACAAACAAACAACCACACCAAACTAGAGAGAAATGTTTTTACAGTTCTGTTAAGGACATGAGATGCACCTAGTTATCTTGTAAGTAGAAGGTATGGAACCGTAGGTATGGTTCTGCTTTGTTGCCCCAGAGATCAGCCTTTCTGAGGTCAAAACAAGGATTTGGAGAAGTCATAGCTTAGAGTAAAACTAAGTACATCAGTATTCAGAAGTGTACAATGAAGTGGCCCTGCCCAAACTCACTAGTTGGGAACAGCCATGAGGTGAATATAGGAAATTGCATTCTTATACCTTACAAATCATCAGATCATCAATTGATGAAATAATGTGTCCTCTCATTGGTCCTTGAGCCTTACAAAGGTTGTTTTATTGGCCAGAGTTCCCTTGAGACTCCTATAAAGATTACCCAACTTACCTATGGAGATTCTACTGCTTCTGCTCTGGCCTCCTGCTCATCTCTGAAGGAGCTACTGTGCAAAACCCTATCCCCATTAAAGAGATGATGCTGCATCTTCTCATTACTTTGTCTAGTAGACTTCATTACTTTGTCTAGTAGGTCAGGTAATGTGTCCAAAGACACTACTGATTTTGCCAAATCTTTTACAGTTTCTGACAATAGGTATGAATCCAGATATTGGGGCACTGTGTCTCTGTCTGGGGGGCATAGGTCTTGGATATTGGGAGTCCTGGCCTAGGATACAGAAGACTTCCTGTTATATCCAGCATTGTAAATAGCATGTTCCTTGTCTGGGGATGAATGTGACTCTTCATCAGAAACCCTGCTTGTAGGAAACCAAGACCATCGCCAGTAAGCAGAGCATCCCCTCTGCTGCCAGCATTTTGTCACAGTGACAGAATGTTGTTTGGGGAAACCCATAGACTACCATTGCCTCTTTAGAAGGAGGCAAACTCATCATAAGGATTGGTTGATGGCAGGTTCAGACTGACTATTGCTCAGGATTTGTTACTATAATCCCAGACAGGCAGCATCATATCACCAGGAAGTTTGTCAGAAAATCAGATTTTCATATGCCATACCAGACCTCCTGGGTCAAAACTACAGTTGGCAGGGCTCCCGGGCAATTTGTATGCCCATAAAGGTTTAAGAAGCACAGGGTTAGCTTTTCTTTTGAAAAGAATGTAAATGTCTCTTCTAGAAGGTTACCACAGACCAGTCATTTACATTGTAATAAGAACAACTTGATCATCTAAATTCTTATTTATCCCTTAGCTAAAATAAGCCAGAGTGGGAATTTGGGCCGAAAGGGAGAGGATATCACAAACCCCCAATTCCTGACCTCTATTGTGACTTCAGCCCTTACCATAGGGATCTGTTGCATAGTAGGATTGAACATGTTGTTTTGTTTTGGTTTGGTTTTGGTACTGAGCATTGAACCCAGTGGCATTCTACCTCCAGGCTATCTCACCAGCCCTTTCTTATTTTGAAACAGGGTCTTGCTAAGTTGCTGAGGCTGGCCTCGAACCTGCGATCCTCCTGTCTCAGCCTCCCAAGTACTGGGATTAAAGGGATATGCCACCAGACTTTCAACATGTTTTCTTATTGGGCTAAAGAACTGATTTACAATAAGAAAAAAAATGTGGTTTTGTGTTTTTCACTGTTTGACATGCACTCTGGTGTGGTAGGCAGAGTAATGGACTCCCAAGTGTCCAAGTCCTTAATCTGTAGAAGTGGTGAATAGTTACCTTCCATGGCAAAGGGGAATTGAAGTTGCAAAGCAGCTGATTTCAGGATAGGGAGATTATCCAGGATCATTCAGGTGAGCCTAATGCAATCACAAAGGTCCGAAAAGTGGAAGAGGAAGAGAAAAGGTCAGAGAATGCGATGTGAGAAGGACTGGAGAAAGAAGGCCAGAAATTGAGGGATTAGATGATCTCTACAAGGTGGAAAAGGCAAGAAACAAGTTCCCTCCTATAGTCTTCAGAAAAGAATGCAGTCTTCCAACACTTTGCTTTTTGCCCAGTAAGATATGTTGGACTGTAGGTAAGACCTACAGAACCATACAATAATAATTTGTGTGTGTGTGTGTGTGTGTGTGTGTGTGTGTGTTACTGGGTATTGAATCCAGGGGCATTCTACCTCTGAGGTACATGCCCAACCGTATTTTTATTTTTCATTTTTGTTTTGAAACAGAGTCTTGCTAGGTTGCTGAGAATCTCACTATGTTGCTGAGGCCTACCAAGTACTGTCTTGGCCTACCAAGTACTGGGATTACAGGCGTACGCCACCATGCCTGGCCCTATTATGTTGTTTTAAGCCACCAAGTCTATAGTAATTTATTATAGCAGCAATACAAAACATTAGAGAATTAGTATATTCATTCTGAATATACATATATAAAAAGATGAAGATAAGCTCTCTCTCTCTTTCTTCATATATATATGAATATATATGAAGAGAAAATATATATGAATATATATTATATATTCATATATATATATTCTTTTTGTATCTTTTGGAATACAGGTGCACATGCCTGAGGCAATCCTCCATTTCATATTATCATTTGTCCATGAAAGAACCTTTTCTGTTTTTTAATTTTTATTTGTTTGTGGTATTAGGAATTTAACCCAGGGGTGCTCTACCTCTAAGCTATACCCTCAGCCCTATTTTATTTTATTTTATTTTATTTTATTTTATTTTGCGGTACCGGGGATTGAACGCAGGGGCGTTCTACCTCCGCGCTACACCCCCAGCCCTATTTTTTTTTTATACTTTATTTTGAAACCGGGTCTCATGAAGTTGCAGAAGGCCTCACTAAGTAGAGAGAGAGAGAGACAGGGAGAGAGAGAGAAAGAGAGAGCTGAGGCTGGCCGCGAACCCGGATCCTCCGGTCTCCGCCTCCCAAAGTACTGGGATTACAAGCGTGCGCCACCACGCCCGGCTAGCCCTATTTTATTTTGAAACAGGGTCTCACTAAGTTCTGAGGGCCTTGCTAAGTTGCTGAGGTGCTGAAGCTGGCTTCAAACCTGCGATTCTCCTTTCTCACCCTCCCAAGTCCTGGGATTACAGGCATGCACCACCATGCTAGGTTCCTTCTCTGTTTTAAAAAGATTTTTAAACTTATTGTTTTCTCTCCTTCATGTATCATTTTCAATCCCACTGCCTTTTCCCATAGACATCCACTATAATACATTTAATATAGTTCTTCCAATCCATCTGACAGATGCTTATTTAGATAAAAGAGCACCTTTACAAAAATATACAAGGCTGCTTTATGTGAGTGTTTGATACATAAATGGTATTGTGTTATAAATCTCATCCTGTTTTTGCTTTTTCCTCTGAACTCTGTTGTTGAGATCATTCCAGGTTTCTATAGAGAAATCCAGTCTGCTGTCCTGTTGTATACACACACTACATTTTACTTGTACATTCCTAGAGATGAACACTTAGGTTACCCCCAACAAGGTGGCAGTGAAGCTCCTTCGTCACATCCCTCGAGTTCCGTGGGAAGAATTTCCCTGGGTCTATAAACCCAGGAGTGGGCTTGCTGGATTTAAGGTATTTGATTGTCCTTCAGAATGGCTGTATCAGCAGTGAGTGAGGGTTCTCTTTCCCCACGTTTTCCTACCTCCTTACCCAAAACAATATAGCTTTGGGCAACAGCTACTTAGGAAAGGAAGTGCAGACGATTTAGTGACAATCATGCTCTGAATGCAGCATGGTCAGGAATTGGGGGGTTTATGATATCCTCTCCCTTTCAACCAAACTTCCCATTCTAGTTTATTTTAGCTAAGGGATAAAAGAGAAGTAATTTAGATGATCAAGTTGTTCTTATTACAAGGTAAATGACTGACCTATGAAAACATTATCCGAGGTGAAATAAGCCAGTTACAAAAGGACAAATATGGCCAGGGTTGGTGGCGCACGCTTGTAATCCCAGTACTTTGGGAGGTGGAGACCAGAGGATCCGGGTTCGCAGCCAGCCTCAGCTCTCTCGCTCTCTCTCTCTCCCTGTCTCTCTCTCTCTCTCTCTCTCTCTCTCTCTC
>PVJS01052239.1:0-13683 GCA_004027185.1 Glis glis
ACATCCCCAGACTTTTTTATTTTCCATTTTGAAACAGGGTCTTGCTAAATTGCCCAGGCTGGCCTTGAACCTGAAATCCTCCTGTCCTAGCCTCCCAAGTACTGGGATTACAGGCATGCACCATCATGCCAGGCTGCTACATTTCTTTTAAATTGTTTATTAGGAAGGGGCATATTACAGTGATTGGGGTACTGGTTTTGGAGCTGGAATCCTAAAATCATATCTTCTCCACTTAAAACCTATTGGCCCTAGCAAGTTACTTAAATGTCTATAAAACATGAACAAAATATAAATCTACTTTGTGGGGTTGTTTTCAGAATTAAATGAAATCTCAAATGTGAATTGTTTAACAAAGTGCTCAATAAATATTTTCTGTGAAGGAACTACCCACTGTATCAACTTGTTAAAGGATATTCTTAATTGACTTATTACCTGGTGAATATATGAATTAATTTAATAATATGCTAATATAATATATGACAGCCAGTGAAAGGAATACAATTCAGAGTTATAACTTCATAAATTGGTTTTACTGTGTAAACTGTACATTATCAAACACATCCTGAATCCCATCTGGTGTGTGACTAATGAGATTAATCATGGGTATATTTGTTCTGGAATAAACTATATGGATTGTATCAGTCATTTAAGAAATATTTTTAAAGTACACTGCATCAATACTGCACCAATGAGATATTTTGTTAGATGTCTTTCCAAGGTAAGTACAACAAACTAATTAATGTATGTTTTTTAAAGAGTGCAAATTTTTCTTGTTATGACAACTGTATTGACAAAAACACATTTAAAAACATAATGATTTTGAAAAAATACTAGTTCTTAAAAAATAGGAAATACTTTTCTGAAATACAGAAAGTATTATTGGGTAAGATGAGAGGTCCATTTTTTTTACTTTGTTAACAAAGTAGCTTCTAATAAATAGTTTAAAAATGAAACTAGTAGCAACTGATGCAGCCAGTGACAACTTAAGTGATCTAGAAGGTTCTATACTCATGGAGATCTTCCCAGATGCTGCTCCTGTGTCCTGTTGTAGCATGTGCAAGGGTTTGGATTTCACCTCCATCTGTGTCTAGCAGAAAGCTACTTGGTTTCTGAGGTCTTTACTTCAGTCCTACTTACCTTAGAGAATTAGTGAAAGGGCAAATGAGAAAATACACTGGACAGGAAAAATAAGTGTGCAAAAATGCTAGTAGCTATTTTATTTTTCTTGTTCTTTCCATATAAGTATCCAATTGAAAAGCCCTCACAATTCCAGCTTTGTCACCCTGTACTGATTTCTAAATACACTTCAACACACTGAGCACTTCTCCCCTTGGCTGGTGTTGGAGTCAGAGAAAACATCACAGAAGTCACCACATGAACATGTAACAACAACAAAAATCTTGGAGAGAGAAGCTAATATAGTTAATTTTTATTTTTTGGGGGGGGTACTGGGGTTGAACCCAGGGACATTCTACCTCCAAGCTACACCCCAGTCCATTTTATTTTTTTGTTTTTGAAACAGGGTCTTTCTAGGTTACTGAGAGTCTCACTACGTTGCTGAGACTGATCAGAAACCTGCGATCCTCCTGTCTCAGCCTCCCAAGTACTGGGATTACAGGTGTGCCCTACCATGCTCGGCTCATTTTTAACCTTTTTAAACTATCTTCTATTTAAGAGAAGTAGCTGATACTAGTACATGCTAGTAAAGGTTCTGTCTGTAACTCTGGTTAAGGCACACTATGGCTCATGGAAATCTCTGCAGTGATTGGTTGCACTGAAGTTTGAACTTTAAATTATGATTGGTCCCATCACTTACAGGAAAGAGGGGGAAAGCACTTTATTCTGCACTGAACGTGAATCATTGTTTTCCACACGGTGATGCATTTTATCAGTCCCTGAGGAGGAAGGAAGCATCTGCAACACCACAAACCTCATGCCTACCACCATCCTTGGCTCTCCAGTCCCTCGTGATAACAGTGCTCATGAGCAGCGAGTTTTCTAGACAGAGAATGAAATGTGGTTAGGGGTGAGTGGATGAACAGCCCACAATCCACAACAGCCACATTATGGAGCCAACCTTTGTCTGTCAACATATGAATGGATAAAGAAAATGTGGTGTATACAAACAATGGAATTTTACTTAGCCATAAAGAAGAACTGAATTATGTCATTTGTAAGAAAGAAGACATACAAACAGCCAGTAAATATATATAAAAAAGTTCAACTTCATTAGCAATCAAGGAAATGCAAATCAAAACTACACTGAGATTCTAGCTAACACTAATTAGGCAATCATCAAGAATACAAACAATAATTAATGCTGGTGAGGATGTGGGGAAATAGGAACTCTAATACACTGTTGGTGGGATTATAAATTAGTAGAACCACTGTGGAGATCAGTATGGAGATTCCTCAGAAGACTAGGAATGGAATCACCAAGTGAACTAGCTATACCAATCCTTGGTATCTTTCCAAAAGAATTACGGCCAGAGTATTACAATTATACATGCATGCAAATGTTTATAGAAGCACAATTCACAATAACCAAATTATAGAAACAACCTAGGTGACCATCAACAGGTGAATCGATAAAGAAAATGTGGCATATACACACAATGGGATTTACTCAGCCATAAAGAAGAACAAAATTATGTCATTTGCAGGAAAACAGGTGGAACTAGAGAATATTATGCTAAGTGAGATCAGCTAGTTACAGAAAGTCAAGGGTCCTATGCTTCCTCTCATATGTGGAAGCTAGAGAGAAAACAGGAAACAAAGGGACTTCAGATAAATGAGGAGAGAGACGAGTAGAAAGTGGAAGGGGATGGGGGTGCAGAGGGGACAAGGAGGGTAGAGGAAGGAAACAGTCCAAATGATGCTATGTGCCTATGTGAAGGTATCACTACCAGTCTCACCAATATGTACGGGGAGGGAAGAGGGGGGAGTAGGGTGGCATGCAGAGGAAAACACGCCAAGTGCTGTGTGCATGTAAGTTTGTATCACTTTGAACCTCACTATGATGTATAATTATAATGCACCAATAAAAATTTTTAAAAATGCCCTGTTGCCTACAGTAAAGTGGGCATGGAGAGCAAATGATTCTCAGAGCAGTCTTTCTGGGGGCTGCGAGCTGATGCCCTCCAAAAACACAATTCTTAGCACTCAGTATTGCTGAGCCCCAAGGGAAAGTTTTGATTTTATTCTTTAAGTGTGCCCAAGAAGGACCCTCTTTTAAAAAAACCAAGAAAGAATTCCAAGTAATTCCACAAGTTGCTTTCCTAAAAACACCACCCAGGATGTATGATCCAGATAAGTCTAATGTCCTATTTACTGCTAAGTCTCCTGCTGATTTTTCTGTGTGTGTGTGTGTGTGTGTGTGTGTGTGTGTGTGTGTGTTTCTAGGGATTGAACCCAGGGGCATTCTACCTCTGAGCTATACCCCCACAGCCCTTTTCATTTTTTGTTTTGAAACAGGGTCTCTCTAGGTTGCTGAGTCTTCTCTACTTGTTGAGGCTCTCCATGAACCTGGGTTCCTCCTGTCTCAGCCTCCCAGGTATTGGGATTACAGGCATGCACTACCATACCTGGCTTGCTACTGGTATTTTAACTGTCCTTGTAGACACTGAATACAAAGTCACCCATCAGCGACAATGATAAAGAATGCCTCCTCTTGCTGTGCTCAAAGTGGAACTCTAATGTATTTTCTATTTCCACATTTAGATACTGCATGATAATAAAATCCTATGGTTTTTACTCAGTTACAAAATGTTGATGAAAGCAGCCACTGCAGGGTCTTGAATGACTGCTTTCCTTGGATAAGTCTGCACCATCATCATTCAGAGGCAAATACTGTGTGTGCATGGGGGTGCATTTCTCTCTGAGGCCATGCTCCCAGGTTCAAAGGCCATCCTTGGTTTCTCTTTCTTTTTAAACTACTGTCCTATCTCTGTAGATCTGCTCATATAGTCTTACTTCACAGTAAGAAATTTAATCTATGGGACATTTCATAACAGTACATGTAAGACTTCAGTGTTATTTGAGTGACTTATATAAATGACCAAGAGTTAGTACCATAGCCTGGAACAAATATTCACTATCTATAAAGGTGGACACTGTCCACCTTTATGTAAAATATTTAAAGAAACCTCTCTAGATAAGCAGGGCTGACACACTGTCTCTTTCTCACTTCTCTGAACTCTGATTCTTTGGGCTTCTTTTGGGTATTGCTGGACAGCTTCTGTCCTACCCAACAGGAACTAACTCTTCTCTGAGGTTCTGATTAGATGTTTTGTCTGGACACCAAATCCATCAGTAGATTCTGGTTTCAGTTTTCTTTAGCCTTTGATAACACTTGCTTTATAGCCAACTGCAAATACTCTTTGAACTTGAACTTGACTTACAGCAAACCTGTGACTAGTATGGCAACTTAACACAAGAATAATCCTCACTTTAAATCCAAAATAAAGTGGGGACTTTTGATTTAACTTTGTGACACATGTAATGATCAATAAAGTAAAACCAAAAAAAAAAAATAAGGAGGTGAGGCTATTGAGAAAAGACAGGGAGTCTGGGACAGGAGCATCACAGGTTCAAGGCCAACTTCAGCAACTTAGCAAGACCCCCGTCTCAAAATAAAAATTAAAAAGGGCTGGGGGTGTAGTTCAGTTGTAGGGCGCCCTGGGTTCAATCACTAGTACCACAAAAAAAAAATCAGAGAATTTTAATAGAAAGATACACTGTTTGAAAAATCAATGTGGCATATAAACTACTTGAGAAATAATCATCATAAGTATTGGGGAATTTCTGCAGGAAGAAATTTGCATATATTTACTGACGTACAAAAATGCAGATGTGAAAAAATGTAGATGGAATTCCACATCCCTGCATCCCCTCACTATTATAAAGATTTCTGGGCCTTGGAGCCCAGATCAAGTTAAAAACTGAAGCCATTCTAATTCCAAACCTAATGTTATAAAGCTGTCTTGAATATAACAACACTAAAGGTCATCTAGAAGAATGAACATAGAGAAAGAGATCAGAAGAAAAATAAAGAACCTTGGAAGAATGAAGACATTCTAATGCACCAATAAGTAGAATAATATGACAATGATCCAAGAATCAAAGGACAACAATAAAAGAGAAGAAAATATACCCAGAAGAGATCCACATGCTTACAGGACTTTAAACCTTAGAAACGATAGGGATTCAAAACCTAGAGTTAGGTAAAACAGGCTCAGTACATGAAGGGAAAGATGACATTTGATTTCTTCACAATTGCACAAAGTAAATTCCAGGTGGGTTGGAAAATCAGATGTAAAACAAAAAAGGAAAACATTAGGAGGATGTATGAATGGATATTTATATGTTTCTTGGAGGATCTACGGTTGATACCGAAGCCAGAAACCACAGTGAAAGACTGAGTGGACAAGGCATAAACAACCTTAAGTAGCGAGGAAAAAACTGGGGAACTTATTGGCTGTGCATATGATGGGCAAAAGTTTCTATCCTTATTTTAGAGACAAGGAAAATGAGGCACAGAGAGACAGTAATGACTGCCAATGTCACACTACAGCAGAAAGCAGAGCCCAGATGCCAATCCAGTCTGTGCTGGACAGAGCCTCATGACAGAGCCTTACTCTGGGGCTCCATGCACAAGGAGTCCACAGAATGGCTTCACCTTCTTAACAAACTATGCAGATGGTACACGCTTCTCCTATTTCTCTTCACTTACTTTTCTCACATATCGTCATGTTGGTGATATTTATCCTAGTCAACATATAAATGATATTTATCCCCAACCCAAAGAAACTTGTTCATTTATGTTTTCCTCTAGGAAATTTTCCTTTGAAGGAACATATCGCATTTTTTTTAAAATCTAGTGTTATGTTGATAGATGTCTGTTTCCAATGTTTTGCTTATACTAGCAATGATACTGTGTACATTTGTGTCCACAGTGAAAAACTTCCTCTAGGATAAAGGCTTAGGCTTAGGGTTATAGATTTTATATATGCTCAACTACATGTTGTACTAATTTATATCCTACCCACAGTGAATAAGAGCTTCTCTGTAGAGATTTTGCATTATTAAATTCTTCTTTTAATTTAGCCAATCTATTGGATGCCAAATAACATCTTTTTTAAGTTTTAATTTGTATTTCTCTTATTACTAGTGAGGTTGAGTCTTTATTGAATAAACTCTTAACTAAAGAGGTGCAGAATCTATATGCATGAAGTTACTTGGTTTTACTGAGCAATAAAACAGAAGCATTATTAAACGAAATGAAATGCCTTGTTCACGAATGGAAAAAGTAGACTCTGAAAAGCCTGTGCAATCTCCAAAATTTATGTATACTTTCAACACGATTTCAATCAAAATTCAAAAGGGACTTTTTTGGAACATGACAAAATGATTCTAACTTTTACTGTACTCTTAAGCACTCAATAGAAACTAAGAATATTTCAATATGGAAGAATGAAAGGGGGATTCTTTTCTCTCATATATAAATATTACATAAGACTTTAGTAATTAAAACTGTGGTACTCATGAAGAGTCAAGATGGCATGGTAGAGGAAAATGGATGATCAAGAAAAAGAGCCTCATGAACTCAGGATCTAATGTGTGGCAAAAAGCAGAATTACAAGCCAATGTTGAAAATCTGAAATCCAAGAAAAGCTCATAAGGAAGTAGACTATTCATCAAGTACATTCTGAGAATTTAAGAACTACATAGACCAAATAAAAGCAAAATTAATTTAAGTGAGTGTCACTATGATTTCAAGGATGAACAAATATTCCTGAACACCAAGAAGAATGGACATGAATTATTTTGAAAAAATTATAACTGTATTCAGATACAAGACATTGTTCCATCTTTGGTGTGCCAGTTATACTGGTTTTAAGATTTAAATATGATTCTACTACATCCTCATAGGGGATCACACTGGCATGCTACAGTTAGCATGCATCTTCATCCAACACGTGGTTCAGATACTCATTGCTTCTCCATCTTGCTCTTTTGCCTCATCCCCCACCCCACACACAGTGAGGCTGGTGGGCAGCACTGAACAGTTTCATACAGATAATTTAAATGAAAATATAAGATTGTCTGAAAACAAACATGCTTCAAATTTTCTCGTCTTGTTTTAAAAAATAATTTATTAGTCATCCCTCTTGAATCTAAAAATCTATTTTTAGATTAACAATTACTAAACTGATATTTTATCTCTTCATTGGGAAAATATATAATCTAACAAGTTTATGTGTGGCAAAGCTGAATGTACATGTTCAACATCTAAAGGAGAATTTTGGATAAGTTCACATAAATCTTGAAAATACATACCCCACAAAATAGACATCTAACCTAATTATCAGAAAACGATTGAATTACATCTCAGAAAGTGAATATAAGAAGCTCACAAATGTCACCCCCAAAGCTTTCATTTTTTCAAGGTCTGGATGGAGCCTTATTTGGCGATGTTTCCTGAGTACCTTTAGAGGAGGGTGAGATGGCCAAGACCCTCTTATAAGGAGCCAATGTACCTACAAGAGGCCATAGGTTAGGTAAAGAAATTAACAAAGAAGCAGAGAGGACCATTTTAATAGTGAAAACGAGAGGCAGCAATTGTCTAGTCATTGTTTGGTATTCTTCTCCTTAAAGATCTGCCAAATTATATACACAGTTTTAGGCCCCTCAACACCTGTGTTCTCCTTGGTGGTAAGAAACATAAAACAGAGCCAGAGAAGAACGTGGGTGTGGGGGATCATGTTGCACGGGGCCGGGTCAGGAATTTTTTGAGTATTTTTTTTTTTTTACTATTGAGCAGAGACCCAGTGACAATGGAGAGTGATGGAGGATCTCTGGTAGAGGGTCACTGGGAGGATCCAGGAGGCCAGGCTGCTGCAGCAGAGGGAAGCCAGCTGAGGCAGTCCACAGAGCTGCAGGGCTGGATCTCAGGGCTGTGGGTCATTGGCAGGGCTCTGGGTTTGGTCTGAGGAGGACAGGAGTCAGAGTTTCCCTGACTCACTAGTTTAAGGAGTGCTTAATGTGCCTGGAGGAGGACAGACTGAGCATCAGGTAGGGACACTGAGATTGTCCAGGTGAGAGAAAGGCTGAGCAGCTCTCCAGCTGACCATGGCAAGACAAGAGTGGGTTAACTTCCAGACCTGCTTAGTAGGTAGAGGAGGGAAACACACTATAGCACATGATGTACATACACAAACTTATAAGACTCAATCACTGTGCAGAGCACAAAAGGGAGGGAAGGGGGAGGGAATAGGGTGGGATTTGAGGGAGGGCTAAATGAGCAATGTGTGCATGTATGATGCTGCTACTCTGACATGTATCAAAATGTATAATTACAATGCACCAATAAATGAATATAAAAAAAAGAAAATATCAGGTCTTACCCAAAGGAAGGAATCACCAATGACTGTGACTTTTGACCTTTCCTTTTCAATAAACATGTGCATTGGTAATCATAACAATACTAGTGTTTGGTTGACTGGCAGGCGGCATTTATGAAAGATACAGCCCCTTATTTAAATTTCTATTTTATTGGCATTACAAAAGCAGACATTTTAAAACCTGCTATTCTTTTGTTCATGTAAAATGGAAAAATAACATCTTTCAAAAACATAAAATTATGCCAAGTATAGTGATAGAAAGTCAGTTTGTGTCTTTGCCCATAGTTATAACAAATAATGAATATTAAAGTATTTTATCGCCGGGCGTGGTGGCGCACGCTTGTAATCCCAGTACTTTGGGAGGCGGAGACCGGAAGATCTGGGTTCGTGGCCAGCCTCAGCTCGCGCTCTCTCTCTCTCTCTCTCTCTCTCTCTACCTAGTGAGGCCCTCTGCAACATCGTGAGACCCGGTTTCAAAATAAAGTATAAAAAAATAGGGCCGGGGGTGTAGCGCAGAGGTAGAACGCCCCTGGGTTCAATCCCCAGTACCAAAAAAAAAAAGTATTTTATCAAAAAGGGTTATGATAGATATGTAGAGAAAACTTTCCTATGCATTTATTTTATTTTTAGATTACATATATTTACAATATTTTTAAGTCACTTCAAGTAAGACTTTTATTAAACCTATAAAGCTTGTACAGAATCTAACATTTCCTTTATTATCTGCATTATATGATTGCCGGTGTCTTCTCTTAATAAATGCCTTTTTGTCTATTTTAGGTTATGAAATGCCCTATATATTTTAAAGATGTGTTTTCTTTCACTGTAGTAATACTCAATACTTAAGAGGACTAAAATCTGGTTGAGAAAATAATTCTAACTTTGTTCGATTTCACTTATGAAACCTAGGTTCATATTTTAGAGGACCCCTTGTTTATTTAAGAAAGAAATAAGGTTCTATGAAGCCTCCTTAGGAAATGGGGTGGTATCATTACTTATGGAAGAAATACCAGCTGAACGAAGTACTTAAAAGTTTGAAACCTGGTCAACTGTACAACACAACACATCATTATACTCAGCAATGCCTGGGATGTAGTGGGTCCACACTTTTTAAAGTGGGGTGCACGTATGGGGGGATGGAGGAAAGGGTTATCATCACTGTGGTAGGCAGTGGTGTAAATTCTATAGCCCTTTAATTTACCCAAATAATGGGGAGGGGCATTTTTAAAAATAATCAGATTTGGACATGTCATGGAGTAGAATACAAGATTTATGGGAACTTTAAAGAAAAAGCACAAGGCCAGGTGTGGTGGCACACGCTTGTAATCCCAGTACTTTGGGAGGCGGAGACCGGAGGATCCGGGTTCGCGGCCAGCCTCAGCTCTCTCTCTCTCTCTCTACTCTCTCGCAACTTCGTGAGACCTGGTTTCAAAATAAAGTATAAAAAATAGGGCTGGGGGTGTAGCGCGGAGGTAGAACGCCCCTGCGTTCAATCCCCGGTACCACAAAAAAAAAAAAAAAGAAAGAAAAAGCACAGAACTTAAGGCAATAGTGTGTTTATAGAGAGCTTCTTTTTCCAGCAGCCTGGATCTTACAGCCCACATGCATGAGGGCTGGCTGGGGAGGAGGAGCAGTGGGAGGCTGGACAGGAGGGTGGAGGGCAGCTGCCTGCACAGAGCACTTCCCAGAGGCAGATGGGGGAAGTGGCATGGTGCTGGGAAGACAGCAGATCAGGGATGGCGCTGAAAATCAGCAAGTTAGCACAAAAATATTGGAGGTGACAGGATGTGGGACCTGCACGTGGTCTCCAAGTGTCAAGGAAGGTGACAGGATGAATTTGAGAGAGGGTTCCAAAGAAGGCATTATGGGTTACATCTCAGACATTAAACATTTTGACCTTTTTCTTGATGTGTAAGAATTTAAAAACATGGTAAAATAAATGTGGGGGTTTCTACATCTCTCAATGGTTTGTTTTAATTAAATTTGATTTTTTTTAAATTCCTAGTGCCCTGTGCTCTGAGCACCAGCAAAGTACCAATTGGGGCCCATCTGTGATTCTCCAGTGAGCTCTGCCCCCAGACACAGAGGGCAGAGGCTGCAGGGAATTCTGGAGGCTGAGCAAGAGAGAAAACCATGAGTTCCACCACCCAGGGGTCCCTGGTGCTCCCCCAGAAGTCTGCCAGACTCAACCACAGTGACCAGTTCTTTTGAGAATCCACAAACTGGAACATGCCAACCTCATTTCCTCCCCTGTTTCTACTGAACACACACACACACAAAAAAAAACACTGTTGCTAGGGATATCCACCCGAAACATGGCATCTTGGAATATGGGTTTTTCAATGGTGTTGCTCAGCTGATTAAATATTATTCACTCTTCGTTTTGTCCATCAGCCCAAGCAGAATATTTATATGGCACTAGGATCTTGGTATAATAAGAAAATATGCCTGTTTGCTGTATCTGTGACCTTTGAAATTTTAAAAAATTATGTACTAAGAAATCCTATCAAGTGTACTGCGGTGCACCCCCAACCTCTGCGTCACCCCTTAATGAAGGAGGAGATTTTACTCTAAGCATCACATGGAAGGTTTCTGCAGGAATCCTGATGACATAACACCTCTTCCAGAAATTGCAAAGTCACTAGTGCTAAATTACACATGTCTGTAATTCAATATATACCCATACATAGTGTATGGTGGTATACACATATAATAGATAATATATACATTAATAGTATATATACATAATATATGTAATGTCTAATTATATATTATATATACATACACATTTAAGAGAGAACAAGAAAGATCTCTGCCTCCTCCCACTAAAATGAAATTGAGTCAAGGTCGTTTTTTTCCAATTTAAATATGTAGTGTATTTTTTTGTTGTGCTTGTATCCTATCACTGTGGTGTCAAAGGCCCCGTCTGTGCACATGCTACCTCCCATTGAGTAAAGTAGCCACAGAGATGGAAAAGACTGTTTTTTCTTTAAATTGATAACCTCGGCTCCAAGATCTCCAGTGCTTGAGCTCCCCAGATGAAATGGTTGCAACCCAAATTATAAATAGTAAAACTCTCCAATGTTACTTTGTTTCCGGATTTTAGCTCTTGATGCAGCTTATCAATCCATGCTTTTAAAAAATTATTTAATGTGTGAAATACCAGGTTTTAAGAAATCCAGTTTTTCTCTTTACTGATCTTCTAATTAAGGGAATATTGTCTGTATAAATGACTTTGGTTGCATTTTTTTATTCTTTGAGTCTTCTGATAAGTTATGTGTGCAACTGTGTATACTTCTTTCCCCAGAATGGAAGACAGGCAGTGGATATAGTCTCAGTTTTTAACAGGCTGGTAGATGTCCAGGAACCATCATAAAGCAGAGCAGCAGGGAAGAAGTTTGTTATTTGCTTTTAAATTCTGCAAACACAACAGTCAAACCTGTATTTTAAAAACATACACAATCAGACCATGTCCATTCCTGCTCAGAGTCCTCTAATGATTCCTGTCACATTCAGAAGATCATTACCCGTGGTCTTTGGTCCCTTGTGACCTGCCTCTGTCTTCTCTCTGCCTCCATCTTTCTCTCTCTCTGACTCACTATTGCCCTCCCTTGCTCTGGGGTTCAGAAGTTGCTGGGCAGACAGTGTTCCCTGAGCCTGCAAAGTGCCCTCCTTTCTATCCCACAATCCTTCACTCAGCCTTATTAGTTACTAAGAAGAGCATGTGCACCTCACACCCCTTCCCTCAGCTCTAGGGCTACCTCCCCTTCTCGACATCTTCTTCTAGCTCCTATCTATCACCTGATATATTTTATGTACTTACTGATTGACTTTCTGCTTCCACCCCCACCCAGAGAGATGGAAGTACCATGAGGGCAGAGGTCTTTCCTGATTTATTCAACTCTGAATTCCCCAGGGCGGAGAGGAGTGCCCAGCACCTAGCAAGCATTCAATACTATCTTTTGATAAGCCCAGTTTTGACTTAGGACTTTGAAATTTTACAGTAAGGCTGGATGGCACACTGCACCCTTTATGAGAAATATCATACACCAAGCAAATCGGTAGATCAGAACAAAGACTTCTGGTCCCTCATGATATCTTAGGACCTTAGAATATTATACAACCATTAATATAATGATGCTAGTCCAGGCAAGCATTATGCACATTTAGAAAATATTTTTCTTAGAACTATTTTTTTCATTTCATGGAGAATCATTTTTCCCCACAAGTAAAAGCCAACACCATATAAAATGCTCCTGTACTATGTACACCTGCGTCTTGTTTATAGAAGCTGATGCTGAATATATTAGCTAATTATAGATATGTAGATGTCTTGTTTTCCTTAATGCAAAAATATAAAAGCATGTGAAATCATGTAGCATTCAGGCCTAGGGTTGAATACACAATTTCTACGAGGTATACTAAGGTTAAAAGGTAAAGAGACAGATAACTAAGTCAGAACAATAAAGGAGATTATTCATAATTCAAAATCTTCACATTTTGCTGTCACTCTTCTGGATGGAAGACATTAAAATAGAAAAATTTGAATTGCAAAACAAATTATCATCTATTGATTCATTTCCTTGCGTGTTCATTGCAGAAAAATTAAATCTAGGGCTTGAAAGGCTTGCAAAAATGGGGAAACTGTTCATTTTGGTTTCTCTGAAAGAGAATATGAAAAATTTTGAGGTATTTATTAATATAGATATGCTTCCATGGGTGGAAAAATAGCAAGTATGAATGACAGAATTAAGGAAATTGTGATTTACATTGAAATTTTTTAAAGGGGATTTCCATAACAAGAGTTGGAACTTGCTCAACGTGTGATCAACGCCCTTACTGTCTTGATGATACACGTAGTCACTGAAATAGAAAGGGTAGATATGAGAAAGCCAAGCAACTAGTCAGGGAATTATCCTCAATTAGTGGCAAAACACCCAGAACCTTCTATGAAGGAAGACAGCTCTGCAGTGGAGAGGTCATGGGGCCTCCCGGGGTCCTCCAACTTAATACAATATCCGTGTCCTAATTCCTGAAATCCATGAATATTATGAAATCCTTGTCACATGTTAGTGGGGAATGTTCATATAAAGAAGAATGAAATTAGACCCCTATCTCTTACCCTGCAAAAACACTTGGTATAATCTTTGAATTCTATAGAAATCATATCGTCTTCTTGGCGATATTTTAAACTCCATTAGGAAAAAGAAAAAAAATATAAAAGAAAGGAAAACTGTAGAAAAATCAAGAAAGACAAAAGAAGAAGGGAGGGAGAGAAAGA
>PVJS01052240.1:0-13681 GCA_004027185.1 Glis glis
GAGGATCCGGGTTCGCGGCCAGCCTCAGCTACTTACTGAGGCCCTCTGCAACTTCGTGAGACCGGTTTCAAAATAAAGTATAAAAAATAGGGCCGGGGTGTAGTTCGGAGGTAGAACGCCCCTGGGTTCAATCCCTGGTACTGCAAAAAAAAAAAAAATCAGGCTGGGGGTGTAGCTCAGAGGTAGAATGCCTCTGGGTTTAATCCCTAGTACCACAAAAAGTAAATAAATAAAAAATAAAACAGGAAGCTTGGCATGGTGGTGCACTCTTGTAATCCCAGTACTTGGGAGGTGGAGACCAAAGAATCCGGGTTCACGGCCAGCCTCAGCTACTTAGTGAGGCCCTCTGCAACTTCGTGAGACCCGTTTTCAAAATAAAGGATAAAAAATAGGTATGGGGGTGTAGCTCGGAGGTAGAATGCCCCTGGGTTCAATCTCCAGTACTGCAAAGAATAAAAATAAAAATAATAAAATAATAAAACAGGGCTAGAGGTATAGCTCAGAGGTAGAATGGCCTGGTTTCAAATCCCCAGTACCACATACACACACACACACACACACACACACACACACACACCCCTTATAGGTCAAAGAAAAATGTATATGCTCTGAATCAGCATCTAATATATGATAATTGTTTCTCCCATGGCCAGATCATGGGTCCAGGGCGGAAATGGGAGTGCTAGTACTATTATTCCTAGTGACTCAGGAGTAAAAATTTTGCTTCTCCCTATAAGTGTGTGTTACTGGGGATGGAACCCAGGGCCTCACTCATGCTAGGCAAATGCTCTACCACTGAGCCACCCTCCCTTGCCCACAGTTTTGCTTCTTATTCAAAAAACTTTATGCTCTGTTGGCATAGAAGTCTTAGTTCCAGAAAGAGCGATGATTCCCCAGGAGATACAACAATCTCTATTGAACTAGAAGTTAAGATTTCTGTCTGGCTGCTTTGGACGCCTCACACTTCTTGAGTCAACAGGCAAATAAGAGATCCCAGTCAATCACCCCAGTCAACTGGGCTGGCTGGGGTGGTTGACCCTGAAATGGGACTACTGCCCCACAGTGGAGGTATGGATGAGGAGGTCTGGAATATAGGAGGCCTCTTAGGGTATCTCTTAGTATCACCATACCCTGTGATTAAGGTCAATGGAAAACTACAATAATCCTATCCATATAAGACTATTAAGGGCCCGGACCCTTTAGGAAGGAAGATTTGGGTCACTCTCTCAGGTAAAGAAGCACGGCTAGCTGAGATGCTTCCTGAAGGCAAAGGAAATACAGAATGGGTAATGAAAGACGGTAGCTATAAATACAGCTACCACATGACCAGTTAAGAGAAATAAAGACTGGAATTGTCATGGGTATTTCTTATTTTCTTTTTTTGCGGTACTGGGGATTGAACCCAGGGGCGTTCTACCTCTGAGCTACACCCCCGGCCCTATCTTTTATTCTTTATTTTGAAACAGGGTCTCACTAAGTTGCGGAGGGGCCTCACTAAGTAGCTGAGGCTGGCCGCGAACCCGGATCCTCCGGTCTCAGCCTCCCAAGTACTGTGATTACAAGCATGTGCCACCACGCCCGGCTTCTTATTTTCTTATGAATATGTTTGTGTGTGTATAATATCTTTGTTTCTTCCCTCTCTCATTCTTTTGTCATGCAACATAAGATATATTGGCTTGGCTGGTCTTGGTGGCGCACACATGCCTATAATCCCAGTACTTGGGAGGCTAAAACAGGAGGATCGCAGGTTCAGGACCAGCCTCAGAAACTTAGTGAGAACTTGTTTCAAGACAAAACAAAACAAACAAACAAAGAAAGATATATTGGCTTTATTTCATAGTATTTAAGTAGTGTGTGTGTGTGTGTGTGTGTGTGTGTGTGTGTGCGCGCGCTATTGTAGATTAAACCCAGGGGCATTCTACCTCTGTGCTATACCTCCAGCCCTTTTTATTTTTTATTTTGAAACAGGGTCTTGCTAAGTTGCTGAAGCTGGTCTTGAATCTGGGATCCCATCTTAGCCTCCCAAGTACTGAGATTATAGGCGTGTACTGCCACGTCGGGCTTCTCTGTTTTACTATTTTGGAGCTGGGATGTCCTGCCTTTGGATTTGAAGTCCTGCTGGAACTTACACAATTGGCCTTTGGACTGAGACTAGAACTATACCATTGGCACTCCTAGGTCTCCAGCTGACAAAGTGAAGGTCTTGGGAATTCTCAGCTTCCATAATTTCATGAGTTAATTCCTTATAATAGATCTCTTTCTAGCCATGCGTGGTGGTGTACACCTGCAATCCCAGCTACTTGGGAAACTGAGGCAGGAGGATCACAAGTTTGAGGCCAGCCTGGGCAATGTAGTGAGACCCTGTCTCAAAATAAAAAATAAAAAAGGGCTGGGTATCTAGCTCAGTGGTAGGGTACTTGCCTAGCACATATGAGGCCCTGGGTTTGAGGCCCAGGGCTGCAAAAACAAACAAAATACCCCATGTCTTTTTTTTTTTTTTTGCGGTACCGGGGATTGAACCCAGAGGGGTTCTACCTCCGAACTATATCCCCAGCCCTATTTTTTATACTTTATTTTGAAACCGGGTCTCACGAAGTTGCGGAGGGCCTCACTAAGTAGAGAGAGAGAGAGAGAGAGAGAGACAGGGAGAGAGAGAGATAGAGAGAGCTGAGGCTGGCCGCGAACCCGGATCCTGCGGTCTCCGCCTCCCAGAATACTGGGATTACAAGCGTGCGCCACCACACCCGGCCTCCCCATGTCTTTTTATATATATTGGTTGTGTTTCTCTGGACAAAACAGACTAATACAGTAGGCATAGAAATTTCCTTAATTATGATCAATAACCAGACTATTTCAAATGATGCATATGTCATAATTTAATCATCTTTACTGATACATGATTAGGCTTTTTCCAGTTTTCTTCTAATTTCTATAATGTAGCAATAAATATCTATATACACACATTGTTGTACATGTGTTTTACTATAACTGAAGACCATGGATTGTGATTTATAAATCATTTTGAGCCGGGCGTGGTGGCACACGCTTGTAATCCCAGTACTTGGGAGGCTGAGACCGGAGGATCGCAGGTTCACGGCCAGCCTCAGCTACTTAGTGAGCCCTCCACAACTTATTGAGACCTTGTTTCAAAATAAAGAATAAAAAATAGGGCTGGGGGTGTAGCTCGGAGGTAGAACGTCCCTGGGTTCAATCCCCAGTACCGCCAATAAATAAATAAATAAATACATACATACATACATAAATCATTTTGTGTGTATGTGTAGTACTGGGGATTGAACCCAGGAGTGTTCTACTTCTGAGCTATGCCCCAAGTCCTTTTTTTTTTGTTTTTTTAAAAGTGACAAACATATATTTGTTCTCTGTGTGTTTTCTATGGCACCATGTGCCTTAGACTATAATTTCTCAAAAGAAAACTGTAATGTGGCCAGGCGTGGTGGCGCACGCTTGTAATCCCAGTACTTTGGGAGGCGGAGACCCGAGGATCCGGGTTTGCGGCCAGCCTCAGCTCTCGCTCTCTCTCTCTCTCTTCCTGTCTCTCTCTCTCCCTACTTAGTGAGGCCTTCCGCAACTTCGTGAGACCCGGTTTCAAAATAAAGTATAAAAAATAGGGCCGGGGGTGTAGCGCGGAGGTAGAACGCCCCTGAGTTCAATACCCGGTACCGCAAAAAATAAATAAATAAATAAATAAATAAATAAATAAATAAATAAAAAGAAAACTGTAATGTGCATATTCTTCGAATGTCAGGCATGTTGTGGTTCCTTAATACATATTTTAAGATGACAAATAGTTTGCAGGTTAGCCAGTCAATTCATGTAGCAAAACTAGCTAAATACCAGAGGGACAGTCTCTTCTAGTAGGTCTTTTATACCATATAAGCAGAGAGAGAAGTGCTTTACACAGCTAAAGGACATTGGCTAATTCTTTATAGGAAGCCAAATGAGTCTCCTTAGGCATCTTCTTGTAACAGACACCCACTAGAATTATGATTTTGGAATCATTTCCATTGCAAATCCCCTCTTTCCACACTCCTTTAAAAGGCAGCTGCAATATTTGGCTTTTAACCAAGGCCTGCTGCACCAGCAATTCTCTAAATTTTATTTATATTTCACGTGCAGTATGTTCGAACTCTCACTTTCCCAGGTGCCAGATGCTGGTTTGGACACACTCCAGTGGAAAGTGCTTTCCTGTAAAATAATAAAAGTAAAATGCTGAACAAACTGCCTCTTTATACCAGACTTGCACCTATGATACTGAAGCTAAGTACATTTAAAATGACTTCACTATTTCCCCAACGTTGCAATCCCCAAATTCCCTCTTCACCTACCTCCACTCCAAAGACTTTGTCCTTTGGATTCCATAGGTTATAAATGCTTATAATCCCTTTACATTGTTTAGTGCTCATTTTTTCTTGTTTTTTTTTTTTTTTTTTTGCGGTACTGGGGATTGAACCCAGTGGTATTCTACCTCCACGTCAAACCCCCAGCCCAATTTTTAATTCTTTATTTTGAAACAGGGTCTCACTAAGTTGCGGAGGACCTCACTAAGTAGCTGAGGCTGGGCACGAACCTGTGTTCCTCCTGTCTCAGCCTCCCAAGTCTGGGATTACAAGAGTGCGCCACCACGCCTGGTTTAGAGCTCATTTTTATTTATTTTATTTTTTAATTTTTAATTAATTTATTTATTTATTTTGCGGTACCGGGGATTGAACCCAGGGGCGTTCTATGTCCGCGCTACACCCCCAGCCCTATTTTTTATACTTTATTTTGAGACCGGGTCTCACGAAGTTGCGGAGGGCCTCACTAAGTAGAGAGAGAGAGAGAGAGAGAGAGAGAGAGACAGGGAGAGGGAGAGGGAGAGAGAGAGAGAGAGAGCTGAGGCTGGCTGCGAACCCGGATCCTCCGGTCTCCGCCTCCCAAAGTACTGGGATTACAAGCGTGCGCCACCATGCCTGGCTTCCTGGCTTAATTTATTTTTAAACGGGTCTCCTAAGTTGCAGAGGGCCTCGCTAAGTAGCTGAGGCTGGCTGCGAACCCGGATCCTCCAGTCTCAGCCTCCCAAGTACTGGGATTACAAGCGTGTGCCACCACACCAGGCTCTTGCCAATTTAAAGACAGTCCTCAATCTAAAGATCCTTCTTGTGAAAAAAGTAATATTAGGTGGTCACTAAGAAGGTGCATATAAACCGGGCGTGGTGGCGCATGCTTGTAATCCCAGTACTTGGGAGGATCCGGATTCGCGGCCAGCCTCAGCTACTTAGTGAGGCCCTCCGCAACTTCGTGAGACCCGGTTTCAAAATAAAAGTATAAAAAATAGGGCCGGGGGTGTAGCTCGGAGGTAGAACACCCTCAGTTCAATCCCCGGTACCGCAAAAAAAAAAAAAAAAGAAGGTGCATATAAGTGGTAGAGACTGCCAGTCCACTCCTGGCCTCCATCTCCACTTTTTTTTCTTTCTTTCTTCTTCTTCTTTTTTTTTTTTTACCTGTTTATGTGGTAATATTTCACTGGGCTGAAAACCTGTACAAATTGAGAAACTTAGGGCATGACAGTTTATAATTGTGCCAAAAGCTTGCAGTTATGTCGTGTCCTAAGGTTCACATGATCTGAGGAGCAGCCGATGATGTGTGTGAGCGTGGGTGGGTAGGTGCGGGCGGGGCCCTCTGTAAAACAAAAGTATTCTTTTTTTTTTTTTGAACCCAGGGGCATTCTACCTCCGCATTACACCCCCGGCCCTATTTTTTATCCTTTATTTTGAAACCAGGTATCACGAAGTTGCGGAGGGCCTCACTAAGGAGAGAGAGAAACAGGGAGAGAGAGAGAGAGAGAGAGAGAGACAGCTGAGGCTTGCCGCGAACCCGGATCCTCCAGTCTCCGCCTCCCAAAGTACTGGGATTACAAGCATGCGCCACCACGCCCGGCAAAAACAAAAGTATTCTGCTCAGGTCCTGCAAGCATCTTCCCTTCACACCTCCGCGGGCAATGATCTTTTTCCTTTTCACTCTTTCCGTTAGATGGCGGTAGATGCCCAAGAAATAACTTCCAAAACGGTGGCGGGCTGAGAGGGTTTTTTCCCCCCTTCCTCTTATTGGGTTGTTGGTAGCTGAGTTCGATGTACACTGAAGGCCTTTTTTTTGCAGATGGGCACGGTATATGCTTGTCGTGTGTAGGGTAGGGGTGGTGGGGAGGCCCAAGGGATTTGCCATAGACCACCTGCTATCGACGTGCTGGCCAGGTGGGGAAAAAATGCCTTGGAATTTTCTCAGCTTTCAACAGATTTGATATAAGCTATGGAATGAGTCAGGGGAGCAGCCGGCACTGATTTTGAGATCTGCGGCATCTGTTGCGTATATTTGTGGAGATGGAAGAGAGCCTTTGATGGAGAACGGTCCCAGCGACCCGTGCACTGAAATCCCACACTTCGACCTGCAGTCAACCCACAAGTAGTTGTGAATTCTGTCTTGTGTGCCTAGCACCCCATCAGAGGCAGCGCGACAAATAGAAGAGGAGGCATCCTCCAGTCCACTTATAATATAACATACACAGAGAAATAACTGCCAGCCGGCGTGGTGGCGCACATTTGTAATCCCAGTACTTGGGAGGCAGAGACAGGACGATCCGGATTCGCGGCCAGCATTGGCTAATTAGTGGGGTCCTCCGCAACTTAGTGAGACCCTGTTTCAAAAATAAAGAATAAAAAATAGGGCTGGGAGTGGAGCTGGGAGGTAGAATGCCCCTGGGTTCCATCCCCATTACCACACACACAAAAAGAGAGAAAAATAACTGCCGAGCAAGACCTAGCTTGATGGTCACCTAACCTGGTGAAGACACTAAATCCTCTAAATTTTATGAGGGTCAGTGGGGTACCACTTGGCCTAAGGGTTAGGCTTGGTGTAGGGAGGAAGCGAAGGAACAAGAAGGGCTACAAAATTGATGGGTAGGGTGGGGGGGCACCTTCGGAGAAGTCTGGAGAGAATTCAGAATTGGGAGTGGAGTGGCCAGGCGTGGTGGTGCACGCTCGTAATCCCAGTACTTGGGAGACTGAGACAGGAGGATCACAGATTCGAGACCAGTCTCGGCAATTTAGCGAGACATCAGCAACTCAGCAAGAAGGTTTCAAAACAAAAATAAGAAGGGCTTGGGGTGTAGCCCGGAGGTAAAACGCCCCTGGATTCAATCTCCACCTCCTCCCCCCAAAAAAACCTTGGGGAGGGAGAGGAAATGGGGGCAAAGAGTGCGGCCAAGTCCAGCTCAGCACGGTCTGCAGCCGGCTAAGCGGACCCTTCTCCAGCCTTTACTGAGGCCCAGGGCATGTCGGTCATGGTGGAGCGTCTCGGGTCAGGTTTCTTCGGCCACGCACTGTTAAGCCCGCGCCCCCGCGCCTGGGCGTCCCGGCGCCAGCTGCAGCCGACTTGCCTGGGCGGACTCTGCACCGGAGAGCGACCCGCGCAGCCCCGGCCGGCCACGGAGGGGGCGTGGCGATCGCGAGCAGGAGGGGCGTGGCGTGGGCGGGGCCGTGGGCGGGGCCATCGTCTCCCCCGCGCCCGTCGCCGCCTCCGCCCGCCGCGCGGACCGAGGGGACGTGGTAGCAGCCGCCCGCCAGCCCGCGTACCCGGGCTGCGGTGGGCCAGGATGTCGGGCTTCCTGGAGGAGCTGCTCGGGGAGAAGCTGGTGACCGGCGGCGGCGAGGAGGTGGACGTGCACTCGCTGGGCGCCCGCGGCATCGCGCTGCTCGGGCTCTACTTCGGCTGCAGCCTGAGCGCCCCCTGCACGCAGCTCAGCGCCAGCCTGGCCGCCTTCTACGGCCGCCTGCGGGGGGACGCGGCGGCGGGGCCGGGGGCCGGGGCCGGGCCGGGGCCCGGAGCCGGGGCGGCGGCGGAGCCCGAACCGCGGCGCCGCCTGGAGATCGTGTTCGTGTCCTCGGATCAGGACCAGCGGCAGTGGCAGGACTTCGTGCGGGACATGCCGTGGCTGGCGCTGCCCTACAAGGAGAAGCACAGGAAGGTGAGCGGCGCGGGCCTGCCGGCGCCCCCGGCCTCCGGGCGCTCCCGGGAGCCGGGTCCTCGCCGCCCGCACCCTGCTGTCCCCCTGCCCGCCTGCTCCATCTTGGCACGCGTCTCCCCTCCTTCCATTCGGGGCGCCCGCACCCCGATCCAGGATTGGGGCGCCCACGGCAACTCCTAGGTGCCGGTGCCCGGCTGCGCCCGCGCTGGGAAGTTTGACACCCTTTTTCTCCCTGACCCCCGGCTTAAACTGTGATCCCAAGGGCCTTCCGTCCCCACATGTGGGGAGCCTCACGTAGGTGTGGCCGCTCTCCGGAGTCCCTACTCCGTGACCCTCTTAACCTCCGCCAGAGGTGCAGGGAGGGGACCCTTCCCTCAACCTCTTGACTCCCAGCGGATACCTGTAGTGGGTTGGGGAGGGCGCCAGCCCCTTACCCATAATGCCCAAACCAGGAAGTTTCCTTTCTTTCCGAGAGAAATCTGCTTTCCTGGGGCCCCCTCCCTCCCCGGGGACGAGGGACCCGGTAAGGCAGGGACGAGGTAAGGCAGCGGCTGGCCGGGTGGAGGGGGCCGCTGCCCTGGTTTGGGGCGAGAAGGGATTTCCCTTCACACCCCCTCTCCCTCCCTCGCTGAATCAGTGGCCTCGGGGGAGCCTTTCATTGTCTGGCTGTCCAGCTATCCTCCCAGGCCCGTCCTTGCAGAGCCTTGAGTTTCCTGGTGGACCACTGTGGTCTTGGCATATTTCGAATTAAATGCAGAACTAATCCCATAGATACAGGTTGACTGGGAGAAGAGGATTTGGGGAAATTTATACTTTGCTGTCAACTTCTCGTTCCTCGAAGTTTGCTGCTAAGATTAGTTTGGGTTCCTGAGTATAGTTATCTGTTGGGCGACGACGATGTCTGTTTCGATGAAGGAAATGCAGGACATTTTATAATGCATGGTAACAGAAAAAAGTTTCGGAGTGCTCTTGCTTAATTAGTGTGTCTGATGCAGAGTGTGAATCCAGCTCCTTCCCTTTCTGAGAAGAATCCAGTTTATGGGGTGGACAGGAGGACTATTCTGGGGTGTTTAGGTTCCTCTAGGGAGGGTGGTAACACATGCCATGTATTTCTTTTTTGTGTACACGATCTTGTTGAGAAGCATGATTTAGATTTAGTGAGAACAAAAGGCTTATACTGTGACCCCCAGATGTCTCAGGTAAATCGCCATTCTAAAGCAGCGCAAGACACAGACTTGAGATTTAAAGTGTGAAATACGGTTTAACAAATGCAGTGTATAAATTTAACATTGGAAAAACATGGGTTTCTAATCACACAGAGGCAGGACTTTGCATTTTAACCACTTTTTAGTTATTTTGCCCATGTTTGATTGATATGCTTGATAGGGTATGAATATCCATGACCAGTACTTTTTGCTTCAAAATATGGGAAAACTTTGTTTTCCTTGGTGGTTGTTTTTAATGAGTCTTTTGGGGGAGAAATAATGTTCAGGAGGCGATTTTCTGAAAAATATTTTCATCCTTTTGGCAAGTTTCTGTTGTAGACTAAAGTATGAAACAGTGTCCTTATTGGGCATTACAAATGATTCCTAGCTTTTGAAACCATACAATAAATGGCAAAATGTTACAGACTTAAGGCCTATTGTGTTTTTTTTACTGAAGAGGAAATAAAATTGCTGGATAGTAAAAATATGGAGCAAATTGAGATGCTTTGGAAATGCTTAAAGCTTTTTCCAAAAATGGGCATATTTGATTTGACATAGGCCATGCCTGGTTCCTTCTACCCTGCTTAGTCCCTTCACATGAAAAAAAGTATTTGGTGGCCCTCTCCTGGACCAGCTAATTCTGTCAGGATGAGCACCTGGATGACACAGGGAGGGTCGCATTTGAAAATACAGTTCTGATGCCGGGTGTGGTGGCGCACGCGTGTAATCCCAGTACTTGGGAGGCTGAGACAGGAGGATCGCAGGTTCGCAGCCAGCCTCAGCTACTTAGTGAGGCCCACCGCAACTTCATGAGACCCTGTTTCAAAACAAAGAATTAAAAATAGGGCTGGGGGTGTAGCCCGGAGGTAGAATACCCCTGGGTTCAATCCCCAGTACCGGGAAAAAAAAAAAGAAAAAGAAAAAGAAAATACAGTTCTGAATGCTGGGCGATCCTAGACCATGTTGTGTTCGCATCTAAAACATTTATTTTGATTTTTAAGATTTTTTTTTGTTTTGCCAGTTAGGGATTGAACCAAGGGCCTCATGCATGTTCTTCCACAGAGCTACATCCCCAGGCCCCTCCAATTTATCTTTTGCTCAGAGTTTCTCTGACTCACATCCTGTAGTTCACTTTGTTCTCTAAAACCAGACCTGTTTTCAAGGAGGTGGTTTCTGCTTCTGGATGTTGGTGAGTAGGTCACTCAGGATCTGATTCCTGGCGATCCGCACCAGGTAAAAAGACTCCAGCTGTGTTTCTTATGGAAAACATACTCTTGGAAATTGCAGAAGCCTCGCATTCACTTTGAAAGTAATTATTGCCCCCCTTGAAACCAAAGAGACGTAAAAACAAATTCCTCCTCTGTCACTGAGTTTTTGTCTTTCTCATCTGAAATCAGAATGCATAGAAATCTGTGAGTTTGTGGTGCTAATTTCACCATAAGAATAGTGAAGAGCCAGGGCACCCCTAGTTTGGGGAGCTGGATAGGGGAACACTTAACTTTTTGTTGATGCACTCTGTTCATGCTGTTTCACCAACCATAAAAATAGCTTTAGAAAAGGGAATTTTGTTTTACACTGAGGGGAACCAAAGATTCAGCTTACATTTTTTTTTTAAGTTCTCATTAACATTTGTTTTTTTAAAACCATTTGTGTACTTCTTCCCATTGGGATAACAAAGGATATGGTTCTAATTAGTTATTGGATGGCATTTCTCTCAAGAAAATTGAAAAATTATGGCGGGGAAAGAAAATGCTGTGTGGTATTTCTTTTTTTTTTCTCCTTTTATTAATTTCTCCTTTATATAGTAAGAAAGTCTGGGGATGACCATATATGTTCAGCCTGCATTCTGTCTTGCTCCTCTCACCTTCCTTGGAGCTGTGAGAAAACACTAAGTAAAGGGATCGTTTCCTTTCTTAAAAAACTCTTTGCGGAAGGTTGTCTTGTTTCTGCTTGTTTTAGTGGTAGGTACAAAAGTACCTGAAGCTTCTTTTTTTTTTTTTTTTGGCTTCCAGAACACACACATTATTGTACAGCTGTATAGGAATTGTAATTAGATGATAATAGAACTTTGAGTGCATTTATAAGAGCAGTTTTTTCAGGAACCCTATAATCCTGGAGTTAAGGCGGTTAGGCTTGTTTTAATAAGTAGGTTGGTGGCCGTTTCTGAGATTTCTGAAGAGAGAGAATGTGATGACTAGCTGGAAAGTGGTGAAGATGTGGACTTTCAGGATCTGGTCTGGCCTTTTAGATGAGATCAGTTTTCAGAACTGGAGGATCTGTCTCCAGGATTCGCTTTGGGATCCTAGAGGTGAACACCAGTCTTAGTTTTTAAGCCACAGGGCCCGCCCAGCTCTGGGCTGGGTGCCTGATGGGAAACATTTGGTCACTGCGGGTCTGCTGACATCAAAGGGTGCAGACCACTGACCTCCCTCTGGACAGGTTTATTGGGCTCTGGCTTAGACCCAGAACTTTCTGTGTGATGGAAAGGGAAGAGAAAGTTAGGGCGGGATTGCAGCAGAACCGGGGGATTCTGGCCCAGCATCCTGGTCTCCCTGCTTTGGCCAGGGGGTGTAGAGCCATCCTCCAGCTTGCCCTGGCTGTCCTGGTCGGTTCTTTTTTTTTTTTTTTTTTTTTTGCGGTACTAGAGATTGAACCCAGGGGCGTTCTACCTCCGAGCTCCACCCCCAGCCCTATTTTTTATTCTTTATTTTGAAACCGGGTCTCACGAAGTTGCAGAGGGCCTCACTAAGTAGCTGAGGCTGGCCGCGAACCCGGATCCTCTGGTCTCCGCCTCCCAAGTACTGGGATTACAAGCGTGTGCCACCATGCCCGGCTTGGTTGGTTCTTTTGGTTCAGATTAAATCAGAGGCATGGCCTGGAATTCACCTAAATCCCTTTGGGTGTTTGGGTGGGACAAGATCTGGTGCTAACTCAAACAGTCTGAGCTCTCTCTCTCCTACTCTTCCTCAAACCCAAATACTGTAGCCAAAGCCGGGTGTGGTGGCGCACGCTTGTAATTCTGTAACAGGGAGGCTGACACAGGAGGATCACAGGTTGGAAGCCAGCCTCAACTTAGCGAGGCCCTCAGCAACCTAGACCCTGTTTCAAAATGAAAAAAAAGGGCCAGGGCTGTAGCTCTGAGGTAGAATGCCCCTGGGTTCAATCCCTAGTACCAAAACACAAAAACAGAAACAAAATACTGTAGCCACTAAGAGAACACTGACAGGTCAACTCGTCTTTTCTTCCTATTCACTTTTAAGATGGTAAAAGGGGGCGAAAAGGTGCAGCTTTGAAAAATAGGGTTTTCTCCCCTCCTCATAAAGAGGCTGAAGCAGCCAGCACAGGCTTCCACTGGTGACTGCGTTTCCAGGGCTGGGATCAGTCTAGTGAATGACAGTCCAATTAAAGTAAGAAGAGCAATGTTCCTTGAGGGGCTTTCCCTTGTTCTATTGTTTGCAATGCTTTACGGGGATTGAACCCAGGGGCGTTCTACCTCCGAGCTACACCCCAGTCCTATTTTTTATTCTTTATTTTGAAATCAGGTCTCACTAAGTTGTGGAGGGCCTCACTAAGTAGCTGAGGCTGGCCGCGAACCCGGATCCTCCTGTCTCAGCCTCCCATGTACTGGGATTACAAGCGTGCACCACCATGCCCGGCTTGTAATGCATTTTTTAACCTTATTTTTCTCTGTGTAATGAAGCAGTCTAGTGGCTACAGATGTAAATTCTGTGGCCTCATGTCTGAGTTCAGATGTTGGCTCTGCTCATTATTGGCTGTGGGTCTGTGAGCAAGGTACTTGACATCTCTGGGCTATAGGTTCCTCACCTACGGAATGGAGATAACGGTAGCGCCCGCCTTATAGGATTGTTGTAAAGACTGTGTGAGATAATATGCTATATTATAGCCTGGCATATAGTAAATGCTACCTATTAGTATTTGTTTAATAAATTATTATAACATTTAGTAATCCATTTTACAGCTTGAACCTTTGGAATGTATCCCATCACAGAATTGCAAAACTGTTATGGGGTATATTTGTGTGTGGGTGGGTACTGAGGATTGAACCCAGAGGCATTCTACCTCTGAGTTACACCCCCAGGGCTTTTTATTGTTTATTTTGAAACAGGGTCTTGCTAGGTTGCTGAGAGTCACCGTATGTTGCTGAGGCTGTCCTCGAACCTGCGGTCCTCCTATCTCAGCCTCCCAAGTACTGGGATTATAGGCAAGTGCCACCACACCTGGCTTGAGATTTTTTTTTTTTTTTGGTACTGGGGATTGAACCCAGGGGCATTCTACCTCCGAGCTACAACCCCAGCCCCATTTTTTTTTATTCTTTATTTTGAAACAGGGTCTCACTAAGTTGCAGAGGGCCTCACTAAGTAGCTGAGGCTAGCCGCGAACCCGGATCCTCCAGTCTCAGCCTCCCAAGTACTGGGATTACAAATGTGCACCACCA